>CAJNIZ010043127.1:26793-46961 GCA_905231905.1 Symbiodinium pilosum
TAAACCCCTAAACCCTCAACCTCAAGCTCTGGACGCAGCCTTCAACATCTTATTGAGCCGTTCTTTCGAGGCCGGGTCATTCCAGCAGACCTCCAGGGAGATCGTAGTTCAGGGTTAGGGTTTAGGGCTTATAGTCCCCCTGAAGTAGATAGAATATGGATTTGGGTATTTTATAATAAGATCTCAATATACCCCATATTCTATCTACTTAAGTGGGACTATATGGGTTTCGCGTTCGGTGCTCAGGATTGCGGCGATTTAGGGTTTTGGCCCGGGGTCTAGGATTTAGGGCTTAGGGTTGAGGGGTTAGGGCTGTTGGCTGCGGGGTTGGTTTGAGGACTTCAGAAGCAGGTGTGAGAGGGGCTGGACATAAATTCGTTTTGGGATAGCGCATCTCCGTGTAGTCTTAAGTGCATGAGAACTACAAAACCCACAAAGTAGATAAAATGATTGCCCAAAACCCCTGAAAACAGCCAAAAGCGCAATTATCATGCACTCTTTTGGGGGTCTCAGTAGATGACAAGGTCCTGGAAGCCAAGTTACCTCGCAGCTTCCTGGTAGTTGCCATAAACAAGGGGTTTAAGGTTGAAGGTTTAGGGTATAGACCCCGAAGCACTATGATTCTTATCATGGGGACCCCTCCAAAAAAATGATGCCTTAATTTTCGGGAAAGGCACATGTTTTTCGTTCAAAGGTAACTGGGCTTTGAGGGAGGCAATTCCAGGTGCCGGCCCGTGCGTCTTTAGAGAGTGTGGTTGGTTTACTGTTTAGAATGCCGTTCGCAATAAGTTTCGGCTCACAACCCTTATGCTACTCTGCCCGGAAACCCTAGCATGATTGAGCAGGCACCCACGGTACACGCTGAATTCCCCAAATGCTAACGCTGCCATGGGGATAACTCTGGTGCGCTGAGGTTTAAGGCTAAGGGTTCTGGAGCTCCAAGAACATCCGCTCGGTTTCCAACCGCAGCGGTACTGCTGACACCCTAGAAATACTTGGGGGGCTACACAGGAACAATGGGGACACGGTCTACGGGTTCAGGGGTCCCGATTAGGACTGCATACGTGTCATTTTTGAGAACTCCCCCTTCAACTGTCTGTTAAGATACCTTGGCAAAACACTTTGCCGAGCCTATGCTAGCTAAAATGTCAATCCCACTGTTTGTGGAATGCCATGGAGACGAATCCCAACTTACTCTTAACCCGGCATCCCCATCCGAAAACCTTAAACGGCATTTGTTTGTTTCTATAGATCCGGGGCCCCCATGTAGGCAGCAATGTATGAGAGTCCTTCCTACAGGATGTCCCCAAAAAAAAGGCTCTTTTTGGCGGGGAAACTCCCGTATGGCCTCACCACAAATTCCACACATCTTGCGCGTTTAAGCGCCCGAGGCAGCGCGATATCACGCAAGGTTCCAAAGCGGGTAGTTTCACAGTCTACAGCCTATAGGGATTAGGGTTATCACAGTTTGGGGCTTACGGCTCGGGCTTTGGGTTTAATTAGGGGTTTCACCCCGAACAAACAAAGAACCCCCAATCAGGCGACCGTCAAGGCTCCATGTCTGGTTCAGCTTTACCCACAAATTACAAGCCCAGGGAGACAGTTTAAGATTTAGACCAGGCTTTGGCGTGTAGTTTAAGGGCTTTGGGACTGACCGCGTACTTGGTTCAGGATTCGAGGTGGGTAGTAAGGTTGTGAGTGAAGGGCTTGGGGTAGGGTTTGCATGAGACCCTCAAACCCCGTGTTAAGGGTTCGGGGCTTATGGCTTAAAGGACTGTGAGCCGACAGTCAAGCCGGCACAGTGAGGTTTCAGGGTGCTTGAACCAGGTTACATTGCAGTCCCCCTGAAGTATTATGGAATATGGGGTATATGAATATGGGGATCTTGTTACGATATTGGGCCTTTCCAGATTGTATCTACTTAAGGGGGACTGTACGTTCTATTCTTGAATACCGCCACCAAAAAAGAAACTCTGATCTTACTCTAGGTTGGAGCTTGTAGCATCCGTGTCTGAGATGTGCTTTCGCGCAGGTGCTCTCGGCAATATCGAGCTTTCAGGCACGCATCGGGATTTCTAGATGTTGGGTGGTGTTAACCATGCCATTCGTCTAACTGAAGTCAACATGCTTCTTTGAGAATGACTCAGTTCAATTGGGTAAACCTAACATGGCAAGAAGTTCAGTGTCTCAAAGTGGCAACCTTGAAATGCCAAGACGTACATGAACGTTATCCATCTGGAAAATCTCCTGTACCCTAACCCCAAATCCCTTAGGGCCCAAGTCTGCAAATGGTAGTTTCGGTACCCCTAATTTTGGGAAACCCTAAACCCTAGAAAATCCCCTATACAACTCCAGTTTCCATTTCATTTTCCACTTGATTCTCCATTATAGTAACCATAGGTACCCCTAATTTTGGGAAACTACCATATCCCCCATACTCTATAATCCCTATATAAACCATTATAATAGTTTCCATTTTGATTTCCATTCTCCCAATATAACCCCAATATAAACCTAATATACCTACATGGACCCTTTATTAGCCTCTAAACCCTAAACCCAAATAGGTACCCCTAATTTTGTGAAACTACCAAATATTAGCTGTCTGGGACCTTAAGGCCTGTCAATAACCCCCTGTTTGGGCGGTCTGGATCCCTTAAGCACTTACCCTGGGGCTCAAAGTAACTGGGGCCCAAATTTCTTCAAATGCGAGTCCTTAAAGCCTTAGGGTTAGGCTTCTCAACAACAAAAACAATGGCGCTGAAACTGTTGATAATGAAGTCCTGCAAAATCTCGAGCTATCATAGTATAGTATGGTTTAGTGCCATAATTCCCTAGGTTTAGGATACTTAGGGTAAGACAGGATCCGGTGTATCAACCGTACCACGATACAAATACTACTGTTATGGAATTAAAGGCCTTACCAATACACCTAAGTCCCTAGTATAGTTATATACGTGGACACTCCAGGTAGTCATTTAGGACAATCCAAATGCACGCCCATGTTAAGCCATTGTCCGTTACATGATCCGTTCTCTTTCCTATTTGATTCTCCACGATTGTGGATAAGATTCCCGAAGCCCTAGAGCCTGGATAGTTGTTTCCATCTTATTTTTCACCTCTATAGAGTCCCATTTAGGCCCTGAGGCACCGGCCTCAATGCTCAACATGTTGTCCGAATGTAGAGGGTAGGCTCACAAATCTAGGATTCAATTGGTTTTCCTGGAAGAAAAAGCTAATAATAGAAGCATCAAAGCGTCCAAAACTTTAGGGGAAGCTCACGAATCTGAAAACCTTGGATTTGGAAATGATGCCCTTCGCCTGGGACAAATACAGGCCATAAAGACCACGTGGACACTTCAGTATACTACCAACATTCACAGTGCAAGCAGCGCCCTCGATCGTACACCCAGAATCCCTCAATCCAAAACCCTATATTCCCACAAGCCATGAACAAATACTGGAGAGAACCCGATTGTTTCGAGCAGATTCCCATACTGATGATATTAAAAGCACTGCATGACTTTTAAAGGCACACACGGTCATGCGGGATGTTCTGTACTCACCTTATGGTTATAGTCCCCCTCAAGTAGATAGAACATGGGGTATACGGGGATCTTATTATATAATATACCCAAGGCCATATTCTATCTACTTCAGGGGGAATATCAACCCTAAACCCTAAATCCCAAACCCCAAGCCCTAAACCCTAAACCCCAAATAGTAGTTTCCATTTTTTTCCATTATCCCAATATAAACCCAATGTACACCCTATATAGGTTTTGGTATGTCTGCTGAAGGTGCTGTTCTTAGCCCGGCTTTGGGTAGGTCCTGCGGCTCCCGTTTAGCCTTCGGCCATCCAAGATGTCCCACAATACTTCATATGAGCCATAGTCTAAACTCATAGTATCCCCCTTAATACCCCTATAGTAATCCCCTATATAACCCTCTTTAAGGAGTTTAGACTACAATTCACATAGGGATCCCTGAGCCCTAAACCCTACAACCCTTGAATCCTCAAACCCCGCACAACCTAAAAATCTTAAATCCTGAACCATGTCGTTACTAAATTGTTGTCCTCCCCGCAATCTCGCGCAAAAAACCTACCCACCTCCCCAAAATTATAAAACCACCAAAATCTATAGTTGTACTATGCTGGTTGTGTCTTTGTTCAGGGACTGGCACTTTCCTAACCACGAGTTATACGTTGATACTATATTGAATGTATCTTATCGTTAGGGGTGGCGGGGGGTTGTCGTCAGAAGGTGGGGGATTTATGAGTCATGAAGGGGATGATTAGCCCCTCCATTACAACATTGGATGTCCTGTTGGGATTCTAGGTCCTTCTTGGCATGCGTTAGCATCTGTTCCAAAGAGCTGGAACGTGATGCCTCGCAAAGGTCCTACACATCTGCCCTAAACCCTAAACGACTGAACCGTGCATAACTGCATACACTCCCCCAAACTAGCATGGAAACCCATAGCATCCCCTTGTAGAAGGACTGTAGTCTTTATAGGGCCTTTTTTTGGGCTTCCATGTTAGTTTCCGGGAGTGTAACCCCTGAACTTCCAAACCGCCAACCAAGCACTTTACCCCTGAACCCTTTCTCAAGTGACCTACGATTACTCCCTGCGTCACTGGACCCTTAACTACATGGCACTTAGGACCCCTACTAAACGTTAATCCTTAACTACCTATAATAGGAATACAAGGGAATCCCAAAGAGTTATTGGTCTAAGGTCCAAGCTAAGTCCCAAGGAGCTAATCCTTTATCCCCTGAGCCGTTCCCTCTGAGTCGAGGCTTACAAGCAGTGAGGGTCCCCGTGTTTTGGTTTCGAAGTTAGAGCTCTTAGGAGCAACTATAACCCGTAATAGTGATATTCTGGTGGGATATGTGCAGGGGACACCTTCTTCCGTTAAGCCCCCCTATGGTAGGTTGTCACAATTGTGGTCGATTTTGGGCCCCCCCCCCTCCCTGTAAAAAAAGGGTGGTGATGGCAGAAAATTTTGTCAACTCCATCATATGATCCCTGGACTGATGTTCTAGTATATTCCTCTATAGCCCTATATTATACTCCCTATATATCCCGATGTGGGTCCCCCAACCTTGGTCCCCCAACCTGACTTTCGTCATCTTTAATCTGTAGCTCAACCCTAAACCCTAAACCCTTTTTGTCCATGCTACGCGTCCTCCTCAAGCTTCAGTCCGAGTACTTCTGCTACGCCTTCCGGCGTTTGCGAAGCTTCCCAAGAAACCTCAGGGTTTAGAGTTTAGGGCTTAGGGTTTGGGGCTTAGGGTTTAGGATTACTTTAAAGGCCTCGGATTTAGGACTTGCCAACGTAACATGGAACCCCCTCCCCGCAAGAACGGCTTGAAGCACTGCATGTGATCTTTCCTAGGTAAGGTTTTCATCTCAGGTTGAAACCATGGGCCCCTAGAATGGGCCCTTTCCCCTGGGATCCTTATATACCTACTATATACCCTGATTATATGTACCCTTCAGGGTCCCTAGAACCCCCCTACAAGGCCTAAGGGCCCATATTAGGGGCCCATACTTCAAACCTTAGGTTTTAGCTTTGGCGACGGAAGGTTTTAGGGACGACGAGTGTTTGAATTAATTCCAGAGACTGGGGTCCTGGGTAGAAATTAGGGAACGCCAAAGAAAGAAGATAATGACGGTACATCTTAAACCCTTTGCCCCTTACAATTTTCAATTGGGCCTTGCCTTGTGGGTATCTTACCTAATTCAGGGATATTGGACTGGGCCCAAGTGGACACCCACTGCTATGGTGCTTACGCTCTCAGAAACCCAAGAACAAGCCCGATCTCAGAAACAACCAAGATCCAAACCCTGGACACCAAACAGCCCGAACCCTAAACACGAAACCTGCAACTCCCAGACCCGGATATCGCTGAAGCCTCCTCTTCACATACTGTAACCCTTGTTGCAAGACACCACCCAAAAAGCAACCCTATCTCCTGGTAACCCGTTTGAAGAAACACCTATAGTCCCCCATGTACTCTAAACAACCCCAAACCCTGAACCCCAAACCCTAAAACCTAACTCCTTGCTGATGAGACCGAAGGGGCTGAGAGCTCTTTTCGCATGTTCCAGGCTGATCTGGCTGCATAGCTGGAGCTCCTGGGGTTTTGGGGTTTAGGGATTTAGGGATTTAGGGTTTAGGGATTTAAGGATTTAGGGTTTAGGGATTTAGGGATTTAGGGTTTAGGGTTTAGGGATTTAAGGAATTAGGATTTAGGGTTTAGGGTTTACGGAAGAATCAGAGGACTCAGGGCGTAGCAGTAAAGGTATAGGGTATGGGGTTTAAGACCTTTTAAATTAGCTCCTCGTGGGACCCTGGGGTTGCTGGGAGGTTGCGAAAAGGTTGCTAGAAGGTACATGCCAGACTTAGTTTAGGGATTAGAGTTTAGCGATCTGGTGCTACTTTGCGAGACCCCGGGGTTGCTGAGCGGGTAGATAACCTACTTACAAAAGGTGTTACAATAAGGTCGTCGTAACACTGGTATTAAGGGCGCGGGTATACTGATATGATAGAATACCTAACTCCAGGCCCCGCAGAGTACCATAACCTTTAAAGAGGCCTCTGAACTGACGACGCCAAGAATGGCTAGGTTTGACTGGTGCAAGTACCCAAACATTTGGCGGGTAGCTACCACGCGCTAACCCACATGGGTTTTGAGCACCGAAACCTCCAATGCTTGGGTTCTAGGTGTAGGTGCAGGGACGGAAACCCTAAACACTGTTGTGTTTAAGGGCTGGAGGCTCAGGTGCTGGGAGTTGAAGAGTGCGGGTATCTGACGGGTTTTGGAACCCAGGCTTTGAGGGGCCCATGCAGCTTACTCGGAGGCTCATAGGTTTAGTGACCTGCTGGGCAGACTTTGAAGCTCAGAGTTCAGAGTTCAAATTATACCGTAGGTTGGAAGTTCACGGTTTATTGCTATCCTGTGCCCTGAGCCATTCCCCGCCTGAAGGAATCTATGTTCACCCAGAACTACGGCTTTGCCCCTCAATATGTTGGTGTATATCTCTTACTTGATGTCACTTAACCTTCATCGGTTCCCTACTCATTCCCAATTCTACCCCACTTGGGTTCCCCCATGCTTCACTAGCCCTAATTATTCGGAAGTAGTCTCAATTAAGGAAGAACCGTAGTCCACGAATCCAGAAATAGCCTCAATGCTTGAAACCCCAACTTTGCCCCCAAACCCCAAACCTGTAGCCCTAAGCCTCAACCCAAAGCAGAATATATATATATATACACCCTAGAACTCCAATAACGAGGTGCTTCAAGTAAACCACGCAGAAAACTGAACCCACTGTGAACCTGGTTCTTCAAAGAATTGTCCTGATCTACTCACGACAAAGGTGCGCATGAATCCCGCGAAAAAAGCTCATGAACTTTGTTTGTTTGAGACTCTCACTTTTCGCATCGTTTTCAGTGCCAAGAAGTTTCACAGTATTTCGGGTGGGTTTCACGGATTTCTTAGTGGTTTTTACGGTGTTTTCACGGCCTTTTCACGGTATGTTGACAGGCATTGTTTTCTTAATGCATGGCGCGAGCTTGACCTGGCTATTTTTGGCAGATGTGGTCACCCGGGAAGTTGTGTGGATAGGGTTGGACACACCAGCTGAAAGGTGGAGACTGGAAAATCTGAGCCCACCAGTTAAACGGGTGGATTGGCAACCCACCAGTTAAACGAGGTAGGGTATACATACACACACACACATTTTTAGATATATAAATGAATATAAATCTATACACACATAACCTGAACTGAGCATGTCTTGAAAACAGAGATTTCCAAGAATGCGCATTTCTTAGAATGGGATCCCCTTGCTAGGGACTGCAACAGGACCTAAGATTTGGACGAAAACCCATAAACCCGAACACCTGAAACCCCAAATCCACAAACGCAAGTGCTGTGAGGCCCCAAAACCTAAACCCGAAACCCCCCTAAATCCTAGACCGAGGCACATCATTGCCCTGCCCTCCACATTGAAGACCTCAAGGACGCCCTGCTTGCAGACCGACCTGGCGTGTAACGGTGCTACAAATGATATTGGGGTGCTTCCCAAAGGGTTTCCCAACATTGATGGCGTTTACAGGGGTTCTATGGGGGCTCTATAGGGATTCTATAGTGTTTAGGGTTTAGGGATTAAGGTTTCCTCGCTGCAAGTGATATTTGGCTGGGTGGGGCGTCATTGATTCCCTTACACAACGCTAAGGGAGTTTGAGCAACTTTTCCCAAGTGCCGCCCTCAAGGGGTTTTAGGGTTTAGGTTGTTCGGTGTGGGGGTTCTGCGTCGGAAGTTTCATTCAGGCCTTAGTATTTCAGGCTTTGGGGCTTTTAGGGTTTTGAGGCATTCGAGTCGGAACATGAGCCTTACATGCTGCATCTCACTAATACTCAAATCTTGAATCATTTTTCCCAAGCCACCAAACCCCAAACCCTAAAACCCTAACCCGCAAAACCCCAAGCCCTAAACCCCAAACCCCACGCCCTAAACAATTAGCTCTACGCCTGCACCCTATTTCCCAACCCCTGATCCGGAAGAGAATATCCCCAAAATCCCCAAGTTTCTATGTAGTTTCCATAACCAGGAAGAACCTCAATCTAGACGCCAATATACCAGAATCCTTCTATAGGGACCCCCAAAAGGAAACCATGACCGTCAAACCTAAACCCTGAAGCCAAACGAGTTTAGGGTTTAGGGTTCAGGATTTAGGAAACCCCCGGCTACCCCAAGTTTTGAAACCTGACAGCATCTCGCAACCTCCAGGAATCAGCGTAAGCCGCAATCATCGCGCGCGTGGCGCAGAGAGTGCTGCAGCCTAAGGTTTAAGCGTTGAGGGCTTTGCGTTTACGGTTCAGGGTCTAGGTTTAGCGTCTGGAACCCTACACCCTAAACCCTTAGCGCTAAACCCTAGGATTCAACGTTGAGGCTCAACCTTTGGGCCTGGAATCTGGCCAGATGAACTCCGCATAAGGCTCGGTCCAGCTCGTATAGCCCCGAGCTCTTGCAACATCAGCAAGTATCATTACCTAAACCCCAGACGTAAACTACCCACAACCCCAACAAAACAGCCGGCCCAAAGGGCAATGACTGTACATGTTTTTGGGTCTACCCTAAGGGTCCAAGTACCAAATAATCATATACTTACCCCAAACCTCTACTATAATTACTACTACCCAAATCCCAAGTACCTAATTATTGGGTACATGGACCCTAAACCCTAAACCCTAAACCCTATATACCCCTATAGGTAGGGCTCCCCAAAAAAACTTTTGGAGACCCTGAGATGGACCCAACCGCACAAGCAGACCAGCAGCCCTCGTAGCCGGCCGTCTCCATGGCGCTGAAGGCCTGCGTGTAAAGCATGGGGGTTCACGCTTTGCGGTTTAGGGTTTAGGGTTCAGGGTCTAGGGATTATGGATTGCCTAACTGAAGGGTCTAGGGCTCTAGGGCTTGGGGTTTAAGAGCTTTGAGTACCTAGCCCCCATCTGCACTACCCCGGTAAGAGTCGCCCTTAGTTAGGCTTATGTAGGATCAGCTGAGGTTAATGAAAGGGGAACCTTCTGGGGATAGTTACGGGAACCCGGTTTAGGGTTTAGGGTTCTGGCTGAGACTTCCGGTGTAGCGGTTCAAAGACTTGGTTTAGGGCTTACGCTGTGCAATGTCCTTGACGGCCGAGGGGACTCAATAGCAAGTAGCTTATAAATGATGCTATAAGCAGACCAGCCCTCATTAGCGGACTTATTCCAAGTCCATTTGCCACCTACTTGATACCTCCTAAGCTCTAAACCCTGTACTGTATATCCCTAGGGTCCTTCTCCCTAAAAATTACACCCTAAGTATATCCCCAAGATATCCCAAAATCCTTCTAAAGGATCCTTGTAGCCTACTTGCTATGTCCCCTCAGCCTTCAAGCAGGGCTTCTGTTGCTGAGGGTCCGTAGAGCAGCAGGTCTAGAGTTTAGGATCTAGGGTTTAGGGTTTTGGATTTAGAGCTTGGGATTTACGATTTAGGGTTTAGGGTTCGGGATCTCAAGGGTTTAGGGTTTCGGATTTAGTGCTTAGGGTTTGCCAGAGGCCGTGGACGATGGACCTTCCTTTTGGATCCTGTAAGAATCCAAACGGACCTTCATGTTGATTCTATCTCAAATTGTGAACCTGAAATTGAGCCACTTAGCCATAAACCCTAAGCCCTAACCTTGTTCTACATCATTGAAAGTCGGGTCGGGCGAGGTCGTTACCTTTATTTGCCCAGCCTGCATGTCCTAGCGCTCTATCTTGATGCCTCCATGGAAGCAGTGCCAACTTAAAAGAGCTTAGGATGCTTGAGATACGGACATAATTGGGGGTTTCCCAAAATTAGGGGTACCATATTTGGGGTCCCCATAATACGGACTGTAGTATATTGTGGTCTATATTGGGGTTCCCTTATTTTAGGAAATTACCAATCCAGAACTGCTCTGGAAATCTTTGCAACGGACCATCTCCGCTTCGTGCTTAATACCCCGGCTGATACATTAAAAAGCAAAAGTTGCTTGTGTGACGGAAGTTGACAAGAGGATTTTGGTGACCCCAGCCCCTATAAGAAGCACCCTATATCTATGATATGACTCTAGTCATGCAACGGGGCTCTGTTTGGAGAGATTGGGGAATCTTAGATACTTATCGGAATTGGTGAGAACTATCGCGAGATCACCAGGACTCCTTCCTTTCGCCTGGAAGCCTTCAACACCTCAGACCACCAGCTGGAAATAATAGGCTTAAGCTGATTGCCAAAATCCTGCATGACCTTGTACGGCCTTATCCTAGGCGTGTTCTCCATCAACCATTGCATAGACAGCAAGTGAAGAATGATGCCTGAAGAAACAGAGCACGGACGATGCTGTCGCGGTTGAGTTTGGCGCTCTGTCCCACCTTTGTCTTGCTGTATGGTGCATGGTTTTGGGGTCCGTGATCAAAGCTGCAGACAGTGGGCTCGTGCAAATCTCGGGTTGGGTATGTGGGCTCCGTGTACCTAAGCACAGCATGAAAAGAAGCGTGGCGCTGCTTTTGCCCCATCGTACTCGCATAGCCCGGGTATGAGCAAGAGCCCGGTGAAAGTAGTACCCTAAACCCGAAATCCCCTACCACAGCCTTATAGAAATCTAATATGCCCTTATAGATGCCATTCTCCCTATATAATTACCCATGCAGCCTTAACCAGGAGTTCAAATCTTCAACCTGCAGCTCAAGCCGCGGCCCTAAAACCTCGACCCTAAACCCTACCTTAAAAGTCCACATGGGGTTGTATGAAAACCTCGTTCCCATTTGCTGGACCTGAAATGTTGCTATCGTTCTATTTCCTCTATTATCGGTTTTCCAAGCTTGGGCCTTATTGTTTTCGTTTCTTTCTCTTATCGTTTTTCCAACTGAAGCCCCACGTTTGCAAGTCACGGCGCACCGAGATATAATCCTCTGGCACAGGGTTATTATACAACCCCACATGCCCAAGGATTGTGTACTTGGGATTTGAATACTGCTAACTGTATGGCAGACTTTGGGGGAACGTCTGGTTATCAGGCACTTGGACCCTTAGGGCGCGCCATACAGATCCATCACCTTACTATGGTTTAGCGTTTAGGTTTGTGGTTTACGGATGTAGGGTTCATAGCTGGTTCCTGGAAGGCTTCCGGTTGATGACGCGCGGATTTTGGTACGGGCTTGGCACGTGGGGTCTTGGTGGCTCAGAGTTGAACGTTGGCAGTTTGGGGCTTCAGGTTTGGTACCCTAAACCTTAGGGTTTAGTAGGGTTTAGGGTTCAGGGTTGAGTCCTTGGAGGATGTGGTCTGGGAAATGCTTGGGGCTCCTGGACTGCATGTACCATTATAGGTAGCCCCGACGATCCCAATAGCCCAATGGAGGTCTAGGTTGGGTACTGCCCCCACCCAGTAACAGTCTATATTAAGGGTCCTATTAAGGGCTATATATATAATCATATTATACTTATTATCCAACTGTTACTGAGGGGGGGCAGTACCCAAGGTCTAGGTTTTAGGGCTTGGGGATCCAAGTGGCCCAATGTAGGTAATATTTACAGACTTTAGGGCCAGATGTAGGTATCGCGTGCATACTTGGATCCCTAGGTTTGGGATAAGTTTGCAGAATCTAAAGTTGCAATCCAGTGATGCAGGTAAGGCGGGGGTTTCGATTGGATAAAACGAAATTTCTCCCAGGTGCAGTTATTAAACAAGGAGCGCACATACAGCCCGCTCTTCGTGCAAAGCAGACAAAACGCTGACGGCTAAGGGAAAGTAAGGTTTGTTTATTTTATTTTTTTCTGTTGGCCGGGGCGGCTCAAATAATTCTATCTGTGCAGCCCGCAATATTCAGTTCTCCCGCTAGTGGGACTCCCCCCTGTGCAGGTCGGGCTGGGAAGCAGGTTGCAGGTCTTAATCTTGTGCAAATCCCATATCTTTTGCTAAGAGACATAAACATTGGCAAGCAGGTAAGAAAAATCCTACAGTATTAAATGCTTCCTAAACCTCGCCAGATAGACCTACATGTTCTGCATCCCATAGCGGTTGGATTTGAAGACCCGGAAGAATGGAGGGGCAGTCGCTGGGTGGTTAAGAATATACACGCATTCTCTGAGGGGGCTTAGGGTAAAGGGCTTTAGGCCATGAAGTCTAAGTTATCAATCCATCCTGACGCATCCTGACGCAGAGAGCCCAAACCCACAAATCAATGGCTGACAACGATAGTTAAAAGCCTTTTCTGTGATAAGAGCTTGTCACAAGAAGGCAGATTGAACCCTGCGGATCCCAAAGATATACAGGGAAAATTTTGTGGAGGCTCTGCAGGTCGTGCTTCATAATTATGTCTAATAGGAACCATTCACAGCAACTCGCATATCTCTGACTTGAGAATAACTACTTGGAGGCTCAGGCTACGTAGTAAGTACCTGGACCCCCAAAGTATGTAGAATAATGGCCTTTTGGGCTATATTTAGGGGTTTTGGGCCATTATTTTACCTACTTTTGGGGTTTAGGTAGGTGATTCCTGGGGTTATGAGCCCCGTCATTGGAGTCAGTCTGCTTGTGACCCATTTATCACCGACGTACTATGCCCCTCAGCCCTAAACCCTAAACCATACTCTATGTACGCTTCTAATCTATATTTATATCTCTATGTATAAATAAGTGTATATATATATATACATCTAGCCTTCTACCCTCTTAATGGGTCCTGTAACCTACTTATTAAGCCTGAACCCTCAAGCCCTGCTCGCTAGCCCGGAGCCCTCAAGCAGTCAACGCTTGCACTGCCGTCCATGCCACCGCAAAGTGGAACTCCACAAGGTTTGTGGCGACTTCACGGACCAGCGCAATACCTGGGATTAAGGGTTTATGGTTTCATTCTTAAGGGTTTTGGGTTTAGGGCTCAATGAAAAGCGGGCCCAATTTTAAACCCCCAAAACTATGACCCATACTCTGGGGATCCCCAGAAGGAGGAATTGTTGGAAGCGCCTACTTGTCCCCCGCCATCAGGAAGGCCTTTTTTCCCCCTAGATTAAGATACAACAGGGATGTTGGCCACCCGAACTTCACCAAATAAGGATAGCTTGCTATCACGTTACCCTTGCGGTGTCCTTAGTGCAGGCTTGGGGGGGGGTGCCGAGATCCTTTCTAAACCTTAAACCTAAAAGTCATGCGCCTCCCCACCTTTTACCACGCAGTTTAAGGTTTAGGGCTTCAGATACCCGATTGGGCCCTTGGATTGTTGCGCAAGCGCTTCTGCAGACTATGAAGAACATCATAACCTTAAACAGTAAGCTGGACTTGCCTATAGCATCCTAGCCCATTTGAAAATGGTAAAAACAACTGGCACAGAATGGAAGTATACACGGGTACGTTGGCCACTCCTGGCGCTAAACCTTAAACGCTGACTTGATTAACCCGTAACCCGAAGCCCCTCAACCGAGCCCCTGGACCCTGAGCCCCCTCAGAATCTCTTCCCCCAATGGTCCAGATAGTGCTATATTGAAAGACTTGCGGGCCCAAGAAAGGAAAATGTTGAGGCTTCAGGGCCCAAAACATAAGCATTATTCATAGACCTCGCGGCCTCGCGCAGACTCACAGCAAGATTGGAACTGGTAGTGCGAGGCTTTGGAACCTAATTGTTGCCAGCCACGGCAGCAAGTCGCAAGCCTTGTGTCAATGTCCTCCTCCTTGACGGGCACGGCTGGTGCGGAGCCACTGGGCAGCTCTCCCAAAAGTTCCATGTAGCTATATGGTATATACTTGGGTCCTAATATAATTATCTGGGAACACATTTGGGCGCTAAGTATATACTATATAGCTACATGGAGCCTCTGGGCTTGGACTGGGGCATCAATCTTTTTTTCTTCATCGACTTGTCGGCCTCGGTGTCCCCACACTCCAGCTCAAGACTATGCTCGGAGCTAACCTCGTTTTTCCTCAAGATACCCCAAAAATACACTAGCGGTTAAGTAGCCGCTTGCTGACAAAATATGGCTGATTCAAGGCCGCTTGCTGTTGACAAATTGACAACATTCTGTTGATCAGGGCCACTTGCTAATAACAAAAGTTAAATGCTCACTATCCGGCGAACTTGGGGGGTCCTGCACAGTCCCAACAACCTGGCTTGTTGCGCCGATTGATTTCCTGCGCAGCCACTGAAGCTGGAGTCCCAGCAGCCTGAGCTAAGTTTGTAAAGCTTAGGCCTTCGCGACCTCTCTGTGCATGATTGGCGCTTGGGGGCCAGAAGGCCCGGGTGTCGGGCTGAGGCCAGAAGGTCTAGCCAGCCTGCCCGAGCATGCTCATCAGGGGACACGGTCACGGCAAACTGTCTTGTTGCGCCGGTTGATTTCCGGCGCAGCCACTGACAAGAGCAAGGCTGCGGAGCTCCGGCAGGCTAGTTTGAACTAATCTTGTTGCGTCGAAACGTCAAGGTTTAGGGCTTAGGCTTTAGCCGTCACGACTTCTCTGCGCATGATTGGCGCTCCAAGGCCCCTGAGGGCCCGGGTCCCATACCCCTAATTAGGGTGAGCATGCTCATCAGGGTGCCCACGCCAGGCTCTCATCAAGGATTGGACACGTCTGCAACAATGGAATGTAGTGTTGGTCCTGCACAGTCCCGGCAGCCTGGTCTGTTGCGCCGATTGATTTCCTACACGGCAACTGAAAACTGCAAAGCTGCTGAGTCCCGGCAGCCTAGCTTGAACTAATCTTGTTGCGCCGCTTGGTCTCCTGCCATCCGCTGAGAACCTCAAGGTTTAGGGTTTAGGCGTCCGTGATTTCTCCGCCTCTGGGTCGGCGGACTGAGCCGGAGGCTCTTAGATTCGGCTTGGCCGTCGTGGTCCAGTGCGGATGCACGCCTAGCTAAGGCGCGCTCGCGCGCGCGTCGTACAGAAGCATCATCAGCACAATTGGGACTCCGTTTGGGGCCGGTTTGAATCAAACTAGAGAGAACAAGAACTTCCAAACCCAAAAAATCAGATGGCAAGACTAGCATTTTCTCGTGCGTTTCTCCCGATCAGGAGCATCAGCGGGGCCGGGGTGGGCTTCGTTCGCAGATGATGGCTGGGCTTTGGAAGGGGGACGGCCAGGCCGGCCTGTGCCGCCAGGCCCGAAATAAAGGGTCCCCCTTATTTTGAGGAACCTACTAAACACTACATATATAATATAATATGCAAGCCCTAAACTCTTAACCCCTGAACAAGCCTTAACCCCCAAACCCTGAACCCTAAACTCTAAATCCGAAACCCTAAACCCTGAGCTGAGCTATGTGCGAAATTGTCGGGAGCTCTCCTCACCGCGTTGCCCGCGGCGTTGTGCCATCCTCGTGGCACAAATACTAGTGCGCTGCTAAGGAACTTCTATGAGGGTTTAGGGTTTAGGGCAACGTGGAGCTCCATGTGAGCTATAGTCTAAACTCCTAGTATCCCCCTTAATAAGCCCCACAGTAGTCACCTATATAACCCCCCTTAAGGAGCTTAGACTATAGCTCGTTTGAGGATTTAGAATTTAGGGTGGGTTTAGGGTTATTGTTTGGCGTGGCTTCCTGGCGATAAGCTTGCATTCGCATAGTGGAACATCAAATGCAAACCAAAATAGACAACGCAACGGAAATTGGCGGTATATCCGGATTTCAGGAAGTTTAATGCAAATCTGCTCATATATCATCTCATGGTAACCTAGCCTAAGTTCCTTTACAGCCAGCCAGCATGGAAGGGGTTCGAAAAAACAACTGTAGATGCAGGGGCCTTCAGCAAATCTTGGGATCGCTAAGAGGCTCACAAGCTAGGTTTTTCGGTAACCCCTTAATACTGAAGGTACCTCTTTTCCTTATGTTCAGCTTCAATAAGGAGACCCCAAAATCAAAAGGGAAAAGGTACTACGGGGGGGAGGGGGGGGGTGGGTACCTAGAACGTGTTCTCTTCAGGAATTCAGGAATTCTACCTCATGCTGAGCCCTTAGGTTAGAGGCTCACAGTCGAGGGTTAAGTTCAGGTTGTAGGGTTCTGGGTTTAGAAGGCTTTAGTGTTTGGCTTTAGGAAGTTTTCAGGTTTTGCATGTCATGTTTTTGGTTTAAGGTTTGGGGGTTGAGGTTGTGAGCCCGCCCCGCAATGAGGATGATTCATAGTCCTCTGGATCCAGGAAATCTTGAACCCTCTATATACCCGATATCTTAGGAGCAACCACAGGGTACTTTCATGTAGTGTCCCAAAATAGGGGGACCCCACCCAATATACTACAATCCTTGTTATAAGGTATCCCTAATCTTGGGAAACCACCAATATATCGCGCATGTTAATTGGTGCAAGATTTCGTCTTTGCACCATCTCACGGGCCGCTATTTAGAGTGCTGAGTTGCTGTTCAAGAACTGCAATTAAGTCACCTTAACCAAGACCACTGATCAATCGGGATCCTAATACTTAGGCCCTTAAAAGGAGGGGGTTTATTAATCATGGGTCTACATTAACATGCGGCGAGTGTTCCCGCCCGCGAATTGCACACGTGGGCTCTCTGGCGTTGAACTTCACCAAGCCTGAGCGATGGCCGTGGCATCACAGCTTTCAGTGGCCGCAGCCGTAACTGGCCCAGAGTCGCTGCCGCAACAGGGTTATATAGGGGTTATATGGGGGTTATTTTTGGAATAATGGAAAAGAAAATGGAAACTACTATATAAACCGCTGCATCTCCGTGATTGCATCTGCAACAGGTTGCAGCCCGCTCGGTGTGTCTCGAAGTCCAGTTCCTCTTGGGCACGCATTGTAAAGCAGTTGTTGGGATGATTCCCGGATTCATGGGAAGTCTAGAGACAGGGAGTCCGCGTGGACATCATACAAGGACTTTCCTGCAAAGTATGTCATCCAAAAGGCAGGCATCATGTCTACATGCTATCTTGGCACGAGCGACCGCGAGTGCAAATGGTCTTGGAAGTTTCAAAACCCTAAACCCCTAGGGCTCAGGGGATGCCGTTGGGTTGCTGAAGCTAAGTATTAAGATCAGGCTTCTTCGAGTAGTGGTGGTTGCTCCCAGCCCTGCACCCAAAGCCCTTACTTGCTAGACATTGTAAACTCTAACCATTGGGAGTATTAACAAGAGAATAGGATGCAACCCTAAGCCTTAAAAACCCAACTCTCAAGCCCTAAGCCCCAAACCCTTATTAACCCTAAGCTCTAAACCCGAAACCCCAGGCCCCAAACTCTAAGCCCTGAACCCTAAAGAACCCTAGCCCTAAAACCGTAAAGCCTAAGCCCTGATCCCTTGTTGACTCTAAGCTCTAAGCCCCAAACCCTAAGCCCTGAACCCTTACTAACCCGAAGCCCTAAACCCTAAGCCCTAATGAGCCAAAGCCCTGAAGCCCTCACTGGGCTCCGGGCGCACGAAGCGGTCCCCCGCATCCATGCCGGTCCTGGGCCACGCGTCAGCTACTGATCGTAAACCCCGAACCAACACGAAATCCCTAAACCCTAAACCCTAAACAGCTAATCCCTAAACCCAATCGGTTCTGTCGGGCCAAAAGAGATCATGCTAGGGATTACATAGGGGAAGTATCTGTATGCATGTACGTGTAGCATATGGTTGTACATAAGGTTTCAGTTATCACTAGTTGTTGAGTCTCTACATCCTGCCTCGCTCAACAATTCCAGCAGTTACAGTGTTTCAACATTCGGTCTGCGAGTTGTGTAGCCCATCGACAGCATCTAAGGTTGGGGGATTAGATAGATGATATACGGTATAGGGCAGAAGGCTCTAAATGGATATTTTTTCGGACACCCCAAACCTTAAACCATAAACCCAAACCCGAAACCTTAAACCCTAAACTTCAGGCTTCTTGACTTGTGTGGACACATGGTCGTCCACGAGCATGGCTAGTCAAGACGGGCAGCCAAGCTATGTGGACTGTAGGATATATGTATATATATATATTTATTTATTTATATGTGTATATGTATACATATATATATATATGTAGGGTTCTAGGGTTTTAAGGGCTATATTAGGATCCCTATTACAATCCCTATTAAGGGGAGGTTAATCTGAGCTGAAGCTTCCCAGACTTCTACACAGGCTAGTTGCCTCTTTCAGCTGTTCGAGGCACTCAAAACTCTCGACCGAGACAGACTTCAGCAGGGAGGTCGCGCAGGGAGGTTGTCCAGGGAGGGCCCCGACCAGCTTTAACTGCTTGAACTGGGCACACTTGTCCAGAACTTTCTGCACGCACCGCCCCAGCTGCTCCTTCAAGAACGGGGCAAGCTGGTTCTTGGACCCCACAGCAACGAACAGTGAGCACCTGCTGTGCCTCGGTGGGTTTCTGCTTTTCACCCTCGGTGAGGCCGGGCGTCCCCTCTGCCGCAGTGGACGCTTCAGTGGCAGCAGCCGAAGCTTCTGCAGGAGTGAGGTGTAAGTCCCAGCCGGACAGGTACTCCACGGCTACTCTTTGAAGGCGGTGCTCACGCCTCCTACCTGGCTCGAGCCTCAAGGAGATCAAAAAAACTTTTCATGCTTCTAGATTATTGCCTCCAACCGATGGAGTGTACCTTGTGGAAGTCTGGGGTGAGTGTATTCTCTTCGGGTTGCCGGTGCTGAGGTCACCTCAGGGTTGCAGCTGGGAATTGGAGTTCCCTTTCAACGGAAGAAGTTATGTAAGCAACTTGGCTTTACCTGCATTCGGGCGGGGGAGAATGCAAGCTTGAGGACCCAACCTCTTGACACTAAAGCCACCGCCCGTGCGCCGTGGGCTTTGCCAGCTATGTTGGACCCCCTCAACTGTGGAGATGGCTATATGGTTTCGGGTTAAGTTTTTGGGTTTAAATTTACCTCTATCATCCTCAGCCCGGTCGCTAAACCCCTACCTGAACGCTCATTTCCGCACGGCTTTTGCGGTATGGAAGGGTGAAGGCTGTTAAACTGTAGGTATTTGGGTAACTGCAGGCATCTGGGCTTTTTAAAGTACATCCACCTCCACCTACTTTGCAACCCAAGCTGTAGGTATTTGGGTAACTGTAGGTACCTGCTTTTAAAGTACATCCACCTGATTTTAATCTCTGCCTGGGGGCAAACATAAGGCTGCGGGGTGGGCCAGGTTATCTGCGCCACTCTCACCTACATACACCATCAGCTCTAAATCCTACACCCTAAAGCCTGGAGTCCAAACTAAATCCAAACCTTAACCCTAAGCTGAATAGCTTACACCCCAAACCCTAAACCTCAAACCCTAAACTCGCACCTACTTACATCATCAGCCATGACTAACTACTGAGTGAGTCTAACTTCTGAATCCCCCAACCGGCACCTTAGCCGGTAGGGCTTAGGGGCTTACGGTTAGGGTTCAGGGTCTAGCACTTAGGGTTTAGGGTTTAGCGCTAGGGTTGAGGGTTGAAGCTTTCGGGTTAACCCTAATGTCATTGTGATTCCTGTTGAGGGGAGTGGCACTGTTAATCAGGGGTCTACATTACTTGACATATATCTCTCTTTAAACCCTACAGAATCCCAGTTTCCATGTCATTTTCCATGTTCCCTTGTGATTCTGCATTATTGGGAGTAAAATGGGTCACATAGACCCATAAACTCTAAACCCTGCACCCAAGCTCACATGGACTTCGTAAACCCCAAACCCTAAA
>CAJNIZ010043127.1:51340-69335 GCA_905231905.1 Symbiodinium pilosum
TAGGGTTATAGGGTTAGAGGGTTTAGGGTTTAGGGTTATAAGGTTTAGGGTTTAGGGTTTAGGTTCTGGGTTTAGGGTTTAGGGTTTTAGGGTTCAGGGTCATAGGGTTTAGGGTTATAGGGTTATAGGGTTTAGGGTTTTAGGGTTTAGGGTTATAGGGTTTAGGAGTTATAGGGTATATATTGGGAGAATGGAAAATCAAATGGAAACTACCATTGTATGTTTGGGTTATATTGCCCTAGGGATCCAAATAACCCAATGTAGGTAATATTTACAGACTTTGGGACCCAATGTAGGGATTATTTACATACATGGATCCCTAGGGTAAGGTTTGCGATTTCAAGTTTAGGGCTTCTGAAATTTCGGGCGCAGAGTTGCCAGGTGCGCATACTTGATTAAGGAAGGTTACATAAGGTCTGTATGGAGCTTCGATGGACCTGATGGAAGGCATTTATTGTAAGGACGATGTAAGATTTATAGATTTGTAAGTTGACATCGGACGGCGTCTTCGATTGATGCTCAGCATGCTCAGGTATGGGGTTGAGGTTGGCCAATTCAGGGTCTGAAAAAGGGCGAGAAGAGAAAGAGAGAGAGAGAGAGAGAGAGAGACAAAAAGAGAGAGAGAGAGAGAGAGCGAGAGAGCGAGAGAGCGAGAGCGGGAGAGAGAGAGAGAGAGAGACATCGATGTACGTATGTGGGTGTATATATATATATATACAGATGTATATATACATATATGTACACAGGAACGCAACCTTCTTGTGTTCAGGGTTTGGATTCTAGGAGTTTAATCCTTAGGGGTTCAGGCTGCAGGGGTGAGGGCACAGGGTTACAATTTATGTGGTGGTCCCAAAATAATGCGCGTCTGTAGGGGAGCACCCTTGTTTGGAGATGTCCATGGGGGGGGTTCTCAAAAGCGGGGCGTTGTTATAGGTATTCCGTGTTCAAGGGTCATACAAAGCTCATCAACTCAAATATCTGTCGAGAAGCTGCCAAAGGGCGCAGATACAGATGGCCCCACCCCTCGACCCAACTAAACCTTGTCTCCTGCGTAAATACTGTTGCCTAAGCCCTAAACCCTAAACACACAGCCCTAAACCTTAGATATCACTGTAAGATCCCAGAAGCGACGAGTAGCACATCCTCAGGTAGATAACATCAAGACTGGGTGTAGGATTTAGGGTGAAGGGGCCAATATTTCTGAAGAGCCTGAACCTCATGCTTGGATTCAACTATTTAAACTTTGTGTTCCCCCTATGTTGGGAAATTACCAGTTCTGGATTTGTGGGGTTTAAACTGCATCTTACGTGCTGGTGGATTTCTGGCAAAACTATATGCCATGGCTTGTCACTGAATCAACATCAAAATATAGTATCTTTGTACACTTAGCAGTTTCTTGTAAGCCCAAGTCTCATTCTACAGATATCCGAAAATAAGAAAAACTTATCCAACCTCTGCATGGAGCTGGGAATTCCCTTGACTTTCATCATGTGTATGGGGTTCAGGGTTTAGGGTTTAAGGCTCTTCTGGGTGTTTTTATGCTTTTATGCATAAGATCTTTTAAGACAATCTAAAAGGGTAGAATTTCAAGTTCCGCCGTTTTGCTGGATTTGTAATCCTTTACGTGAAGACCTGTATGCATAACGACCTGCATAAGGTGCATCGAGGGGACTGGTTAGCATGTATATTTGGTATTTAGGCTTGTGTAACCATAACATCAGAGTAGGTCTGAGGAACCTAAACCCAAAACCCTAAACTTTAGTTTACGAAGGGTTCCGGGCTTGGGATTTGCCATGGGATTTTGTAGTAAAGGGCTAAGCCACCGGGATTGCAGCAGGTGCGCACATAACGAAACTGCCAGAAAGCACTTTAAGGGCTTTGGGGTTTAGGGTTATGGTCCCCCTTAAGTAGATAGAATATGGGGTACATGGGGATCTTATTATAATATACCCAAAGCCATATTCTATCTACTTAAGGGGGACCATAAGCACTTTGAGGGCTTCGTGCTTTGGCTTGCGGAGTGGAGGAAGTAGAGTTGAGCTCATTGGTCTCTGGACGTAGCTGTTACCGTATAGGTACATTCTACATACCTGTAAACCCGCTTGGATCTTACCTACCAAGTAAGGAGGAAGTACAACTAAACGGTTGGTAATTGGCAATTGCGGCTACCGGTAACCTTACACCCTGCGCACTTAATTGGGGACACGTGTAACCTTTGGAGAGACCATTATGGGCGATCAACGGTAGCTCTTCAGATTTACGCAGCTGCTCGAAGTTCCGAAAGCGGCTACCACGGAGAAGATGGTTAAGGGACACCAAAACGAACCGCACATTTTGGGAAACACCGAAAACTAAACCCTTGACCTTTACATCCTATATGCCCTTGCGTACTCAACCCCCTAGAATCCCTTTCAAGGGACCCCGAATTTTGGGAAATCCCAAGTTCCCTTGCAGAGTCCCTTTAAGGATCTGACAAGTCTGCCGGGTCGACAATGCTCACCGCGAGGGTCTCCTACTTTTCCCTAAGAGTCTAAGGACCCAAAAAATAGGGTTGCAGCGCCCAAATACCGGTAAAATCTCAATTGGCCCTAAAGCACTATTATTTGGGTCCTTGGACCCTTAGGGTTTGTGTTTAGCGTTTAAGGTTCAGGGCACCGCAACTTTAAGCTGGGATCCCGAACAGCCTAGGAATACAAGAGCCCTCCTTTTTTTGTATACGGGGTTTTCCCAAAATTCGGGGTACTCCTTTGGGAGTTTTAGAATAAGGACTGCAATATTGCAGGGTTTATGTTGGGGTCCCCCTATTTTGGGAACCTACCATATCCTAGTCTTGCATGGAACCTAAGACCACAAAAAGGAGGAAAAGTAGCCTACTGCAGATTCCAACAAGGCCCAGTAACCCATAATCATATACTTTGAGAGCATAAGGACATAGTCATTGTTCTCTGGATGTTGGGAAAATATGATGGCACTCTCAGGAACACAAAAGAACTGCTCTAAACCTGTTCCCTACAATCCTGGATCCCTCTGCAGGGGCTCCGTAACATGTTTGTGCTACATAGGGAGGTTTCCCAAAATTAGGGGTACCTTTTTTTGGGGGTCCCCATAATAAGAGGTATAGTAGTTAGGGGTCTATATTGGGGTCCCCCTGTTTTGTGCTAGAAAGGGATTCCCTGAACTTCACACTCTTAATCCTGGGGCTCTGAGTCTAGAAACACTGCTTATGCTGAGCCCAAAACAGCCTAAAGTCCATATCTAACACCTGCATTGGGCTATTTGCAGCTTTAAGATAACATTAGAGCCCAAGCCCTCCACCCAGAAACCCAATAGCGTTTAGGGTTTAGGATAACACTAAACCCTAACCACCCAAGCTTGCATAGACTAACCTTGACACGCTCAGAAAGGTAACGTTGCCAAGAAGATCAGGCACGAGACCGGTTTCTTCGGGTACAAGGGTTACTTGTGGTGAACCCTCAACCCCGAACACCAAACCCTAACACCATCCATCCCTATATCTTAGATCTACACTCTTACCTCCCTATTTCTCCTCGTCGCTCCTTTATACGGCCTTGCAGGCTCAACCCCGAAGCCAAGGGTAAACCCTAAACTCTAAAACCTCAACCCTGGAACCGAAATCCTGAATCCCAAAACCCTAAACCCCAAGCACAGCACATTTGGTGCGGAACAACCTAAACCCTACAACGTAATTCCTGCCTGCATACTATATTATAACCCTTCACCATAGAACCGCATCAAACCCTGCAAGGCACTTCATAAACACCTTAAACTCCAAACCTGAAACCCTGAACCACCCCCCAAAAGGCTTCAGACCCTAAACCCTAAACCCTAAACCCCCCAAAAAGGCTTCAGTAGAAGGATGCGTCCTCACCATCCTCCGCACCCGCTTTCTTGGCGTTGGCATCAGCGCCCAATGCTGCCTCGAGAGGTGTGGGTTCTGTTGGGTTATATCGGGTTATGATGTAAATTTATATATTACCCTATTTGGGGCTTTCTGGGGGAAGGTTTGGGCTTTGGGGGCTAAGGTTTGGGATCCCATTATGAGGGTCCAAGAGCATTAGGGTAAGGTTCTGACAAGTTATATAAGGTTATAAAGGCTATATAAAGAAGGATCTACAGTGCTTAAAATGATTTTGGAACGTTATATACGGTTGCGTAGGGTTGCAGAGGGCTATATCAGGTCACATGGGGTAAGAAGGGTTATATAAGTTTCTATAGGGTTGTACTCGAAAAAGGCTAAGCAGCACTATATAGAGCTACTTATGCAACTACAACGTCTTATATACGTATATATCGATATGTGTATATATATGGGTATGTAGGGATGTATAAGGTTATAGAGGATTGTATAGGGTTATAAAAAGCTATATAAGGTTATAGGGTTATTAGAAGGTCATATAAGGTTATACAGGCCAATATGGGGTTACAAACGCACGTATTGGACAACATGGGGTTATCTAGGCATACATGGGGTTACATAGGCGTGTATTGGATAATCTAAGTTCATATAGGATTATGTGAGATGTAGTCTAAACTCCTAGTATCCCCCTTAATAACCCTTACGGTAGTCCCCTATATAATCCCTTATATAACCCCGTTTAAGGAATTTAGACTACAGCTCATATGGGTTTACATAGGCATATATTGGATCCTAAACCCTTAACTCTTGTTCCATGCAGCTTCGGGTTGAGGGGGGCAGGTGGGCCCTCAGCGGTTTGTTGAGCTTGGGGTTCGGGACTGTAGGGCAGAGAGGCATGGTTTAGGGTTTGGGTTTAGGTTTAGGGTAGAGAGACATGCCAACGGAGAATGATGGATTGATGTTGCTGTGGTGTATGCCTTGGAGATCATGCAGTTCTTTAGACGGTCACGAAGAAGAAGTAACCCTCAGAACCTTAAAACCCTGGCCCTACCTGGTGAACTCTTGACCCAGTTTGAATTAGTACTAAAATGTTGGATACACAAGCCTTTTCATGGATGACGACTTAGATTGGTTGCTCGAATCCACAAGCCCTTGACCCTGAACCCACAACCTGAACCAAAACACCCTGAAGCCCTACAGCCAAAAACTTCCACACCGTGAAGCCCAAAACTCTTGATCCTAAATTCGAAGATCTGGACCCAAACCCTCAAACCTGAACTAAACAAAGCTGAGCCCTAAGAACCAACAACACTTTAATCCTAAAACCCCATGCTCTGAACCCTTAACCCTCAACCCTGCCTTGTAGGGTTTAGGGTTAAATCCCAAGAACCTAAAACCCCAAGACCCCACGACCTCAAACCTGACCGCATGCACCCTACACCTCTTTATCCTCAACCCTGAACAAAAAATAGGCCCTGAATACTAAACGCTCAACTCTAAACCACGAACCCTAACTTTTCAACCCGAGGAACCTTGACCCTGAACCCCTAGCCGCTCAACCCTAAACCCTAGACCCCAAGCTCTAGACCCAACAACCATGACCCCTGTTTCCAACAGCCCTGGGCCCTAAACTACTGAACAAACCAGCCTGCGTCCAAGGCGTGGCAAGGAAAAAGACAATGATCGGTGTCAAGCAGCCTATGTCTATCCAGTACAGTACCCAAGACCCCAAAATAGTAGCCTTTTGGGCTGTTTTCAAAAGTTTTGGGCCGTTGTTTTACTATTTTGGGATCCAGGTAGCGCTACGGATCCAGTATACAATGAGCGATTGCCTAGGGGCATAGTGCTCAGGGTGGGGGTGATCATATACCCAGGCAGGTCCTTATGATAGTGATTGTTACTTAGGTCGTGAGAGTGTGCGACAAGTATATACTTGAACCTTGAAGCACAGTTTTCAGCTCAGGTAACCACTTTACCCATCCTCTTAAAGGGGCGGTAGAGAGACATAGGGAGTTGGGTTTCGCCAAGAGAGTAACCACTGAACTCACAAAGTGGGCGTTGTACCTACCCAATACTCTTGGTATCTTTCCGTTGTGAAGGTTTAGGTTGCTCTAGGTAGGGTGTAGCTAGGGCTACGCGCTGAGAATTGTAGGGTTAAGGGTTGTGACGGCGTAGAACTTATGCATAAAACGGCTATGATTTCCAGAAAAGGGGACTTCTCTTTAAACGGCTAAAGATTTCAGGATGTGGGCTTTCAATTTATGGCTCTGGAGCTTGTGGAAAATCTCATAGCTTCAGACCATGGGTTCGAGCACCATCTTAAATGTGTCTGGGACTTTTACTGTACCCAGACCAAGAACCGACCTACCCATACAAGGGAGTGGCCTAGCATAGCATATGGGTCTCATTACTCTGGTAAAGGTCTAGAGTCCAGGTGAGCCTGCAAAGAGAGCTTCGAGCCTGGAATGTCTAGCACAGGCTTACATGCAAGTTCCTTGAAGTTCCATGATGCAAAACACCAACAAAAACACATGTGACTGTGTAATCCCCACATATCCCTGGGACCCCCACCATGTCCCTAGTGCAGAAACAGTCTAAGCAACAGCCAGAAAACTAAACCTCCAAGGGCTTTTGAACCCTCCCTGGAGTAACCTAGACTCTATAAGTGGCAAAGATACCATAGTATCAGGTACAAAACCCTAAACCCTAAAACCCTAAGCCCTAAACCAGGTACAAGACCTCTTCTGAAGCGATAGATGGGGTACTCAAGGTGAACCCAATGCCGCAAACCTAAACCTCAGGTCTTCCTAGATAGGCCTACCCTCGATGTCTCAATGCTTCACAATATCTCCCTACATGTCCCTATGTCTCCCTTACGGATTAGTCCCTACAGATCAGTATACATTAGGTATCATTAGGTGGACCCCCCACCCAGTAGGGAGAATAAAGACTATATTATATGAGGGCCCTCTTATATTCCTACTATACCACTATTACAGGGTATGGGTCCTCTTAAAGTATGCATCCCTACATCTGGGCCCTGAATCAAAGGTGCAGGCCGGGGACAGGAAGCAATCAGGACAAGCACGGCAGAAGCGCCATAGTCCGTCCTAAGGCCATTGAACCACTAGGTTTTAGGGTGTGGGGCATTAGGATGTTGTAGGATGTTGGGGTTCAGGGTTAAGGGGGCTGTATGGGGGGGGGGGTTCGTTTTTAGTTCTGGGAAGGGCGGCATTTACCCGAGCCCTCCAAAGCATTTCCTCTTGTGCGTTTGGTGCATTAAGGGTTTTAGAGGCTGAGGCTTACTTGGAGTAATCTTCGTACCAAGACAAGAAGGTCTGTGTCCCGAACATTTAAGTATATTTGCCTTCTTTGTAGGGGCTGAACTTCTCCAGGTACGGTTTAGGGTTTAGGGACTTTAGACTATATACACAGTTTAGGGACATTATAGGCTGAGGGTTGCAAGCTAGAGGTGACGGGACGGTATTCGGGTAAATTGATCTGGGCCGGACGACTGAGAGTTTGCACTCTTTTTTTCCACATTTTCCCAATATCTAACCCCTGGACAACCCATATATAACCCCTAGTAGTCTCTTGGGTCAACAGCCGACCCAACTTCTTCGGCGTTGAAGTCCTTGAAGAAACACTTGGAGAGTGATACTCAGATGCATCTCCCCATGTTGGCTCCAATTCTGCTTCTGAGCCAGATTGAGGGTTTAGGGTGTATTAAGCGTCAGGGTTTAGGGCTTGAGTCTCCAGCAGCCTTTCTGCGCACGGTCAGGAGTGAGTAAAGTGGGCTGAGGACCCCGGGCTTTCGGATTCTGAGGGCTGTAGTGATGCCAGGATACCAGCGGTTTTTGAACACCAGAAGTTCTCAAGAACTAACAAACCTGAGGATCTTATGGGGTTTCCCAAAATCGGGGGTACCTTTCTGAGCCTAGAATGAGGATTATTGTATACGGGGGTCTATATTGCCCCCCCCCCCCCTATTTAATGGAGCTACTACATAATGTCTTAACGGAACGCAAAGGCTGGGGTAATTTAGAATCATTCGAATTCCTGACTTAAGGCCATTTTGGTACAGTACCATTCCTTATATAAACCACCATTTAGGTTTGAGGTCGGATGGGGTCGCTACAAATTGCCCATCAAAAGTGCCTCAATGAGGCTAACTCTGCTGTCACGACTGAATAAACCCTAAACCCCAAACCCTAAACCCTAAACTGAACCTTTCCATAGTTTGCACGAAGAGCAGCTCCTGGCCACCATTTTTTTTAAATTAAATCTGGGCTATAGGAGCCCTGGACTAAAGTTATGATATATTTCTTATAAAGGTCCCCCTTAAAACCCCTATACATCTCCTTAGGTCCCCCCCAACCTAATTTTAGTCCGCAGCTCATATAAGGACTGCAGGCCGTCAGACCCTGTGAACTTTACTTCAGGATTTCGAGGTTGAGGGGTTTGGGGCTGTACATGGTGCAGGACGCAGGTGATGAGTGATGAAAGCTGAAAGCTTCTGCTGACCTACAAGCTAACCTCACGGGCCCAAGTACCCAAGCAATGAGGGTTTAGGTTCCAAGCACTATGATCTGAATGGCTTCTGGTACCTGAAGCCCTAATATTTTAGGCACCCGGACTCTCAGGATAGCCCACGAACCGAACCCTAAACCCTAAACACTGATCCCCTAGTGCTGGGCATGTAAGCAGCTCCGGGGGTGGGTTTCAAGGTCTATGGGCCCCTTTAAAGGGATATATGAGGGTTGGGGTTTAAGGTGTTGGGGGGGTTCAAGGTCTGTGGGCCCAAGTACAGGATAAGGGCCCCTTTAAGGGGATATAGGGCGTAGACATGGATATGTAGCGATAAAGGTATATATATATACATATACATTACATATCATATATATATAGATAGCTATGCATCCATCTATCGATCTATCTATGTAGGGTTAAGAACCCGTATTTCATAAATGAGCAACTGAGATTTGGGCACTGGTAATTATAGTACAGGTGTTAGAGACATGTAACATTCATGATTTTGCAGAACTTGGACCCATACAGAAGGTCTCGGGATCTAGGCTTCAGAGCACTTACCATCTGCCTGAGGAATGGGGAGCCCAGGCTCTCAAATACTTTGCTAAGGTCTCATATCGCATGGAAATTCAATGCCAGTAGTTAAATCCTTCCCAGGGTTCCTACCCTACCTCCCATACCAAAACCCAACCCTAAGGGTCCAAGTACCCAGTAATGAGGCACCTGTGACTTCGGTAACAACAATTGTAGCACAGTTTGTGGGTGGTTTAGGGTTTGATTTAGGGCACAATTTTTGGGTTTAGGATTTTTGGGGTTTAGGGTTTAGGTTTAGGGCACAGATCTTGGGTAAGTATTGGAGGATTAAATACTTGAAGCCTCCAAGCCCGACTGTTCGAATGGTTTGCACAGAGAGGCAATTCACACATGAGCCAAAGCTCTTGAATCCCTAAACCCTCAGCTCAGACCTAAACCCTCAACCCTAAACCCCTAAACCCAAAACCTTCACAACCCCACACACTAGAACCCCGCACCATTCCAAAGCCCTAACTCGTAAAACCTGAGGCCTGGACCCCACACCTCCGGCCCTCAATTAGTAAGAGGCATCTGGCATCCACAACCCCTACAATTAGGACCTGCGAGCTAACATATGCCCATAAGATGGCCGTATTTTTTGGTGCTGGGGGTTGCACAGAAGCCATCTCCTCGTTTAAACTAAGCGCAACAACCAATCCCCCTGTCTCTCACCCAGTGCAAAAGCCAGGCGTCAGCAGTCTAGCACCCGCAGCCGACAGCAGCGCGGATAGAATGTATTCCTTGGGTCAAAGAAGCCCTAAGGAGACCCCATATATGGGGGCTCATATTATTAGCAGACCATATATGGGACCTTAGGGAGACCTTATGGGACGTCTTGGGGATTCCTTACTTAGATATGGCTTCCCCGCCGCCCAATAGGGGTTTCTTAACTGGGTACTACCCCCCATCCAGTAGCGGCCCATAATACGGCAATGTGAGGGGCTTTGTATTTTGATTTTATACGTATTATTCTACTCTTAGTGACGCGGGGGGAGCATCCAATGTATTCCTTCTTTCGAAGGGTTCACGCACTTTAGTTTGAAGGCTTGAAGGAAACCGTTGAAAGAACAGGCCCTAAACCCCCAGCCGTAAAGACCAAATGACACGAAAACTAATATGTTTGGAGGTCTATAGTCGCTCCTTGACTAAGAGCTGTTGGAATCTTGTCAGACAGAGAATAGTACTTCAAACTTGGACTATGTAGGGATTATATAACGGAGCAACTCCCCCAACTCCCCCAGAAGCATGTGTGGGGAAGCATGGTGTTCCCTTATCACAATGTCATGCAGCATTTTCAAAACTCCCCTCCACAAGATTAGACCCACCCGCCACTCAGAATATTAGATATAATGTACGTTATCATCTATTCGATTTGCTTTTCTGGGGGGGAGGGGGGGTTGGCGGGGGGGGGGGGTGAGATTAGGGAGGGGGATTATGGATCAACTGTATGACCCTTACATGGTCATCATGTCACGGCTTGGGCCAAGGTTGCTTCATCCCTGTGTCCCGCTCTGCAGGGCTTTAGGGTTTACACCCGCTAAGGCTCATAGGGCTTTGGGTTCAGGGAGTTTAATGTAGACCCCTGATTAATAAGCCCCCTCCCCTTGGTAGGGATTATACTAGGGATCCTAATATTAAGGTCCTTAAAAGGAGGGGGTTTATTTATGGGTCTGCAGTAGGGTTATGAGTCATGCTCGTGTGGTGCGTCCGTGAAAATGGTTGAAACAATGTGGAACCCTAAGGGTCCAAGGACCCAAATAATAAGGTTTCAGGGCCCAAATAGTATGATCTGAATGGTATTTGGGCCCTAAAACCCTATTATTTGGGTCCTTGGACCCTTAGGGGAAAGCATGACCATGACCAGTCACGGGATGCTTTGAGATTTCTTGTTCTGCTCAGTGAGACTGCGCGGAAGAAAACGGACAAGCACTGCATACAATGGTATCTCCGAACTATTGTTCTGTTCTTGCTAATTAATTACTTGTAAACACAACTGGATGCTAAGAAATAGAGCGGTAACATGGTAAGACGTGCTTCTCAATTCCATTCCAATGTCTCAGATTCTACAACTGGCTTGCCAAGCTTCCGACGCCTTGGAAAATCCAGTTCCGGCCTCCACGTAGCCTCAGTCAAGAGTTTTTGAGGTTGAGCGCTCCAAGTTTACTGTCCTCTGGCTAGCAAGCACTGAATGCACGAATTCTTACAGTAATCTCTATACCTAGACCATCCTCCTACCCTCTATTAGGGCCTAAGTACCCACTATTAAGGACCATATATCCCCAATCAAGGGTACAAGGAGGGTCCTGGTATAGTTCTCAACAATTTAGTAGCTTCCATGTCATGTTCCATCCCTTATTTCCTGCTAATCAGAGGTAGGTAGGGAGCTCCGGCATCCAAAGGCTAGGAAGGGGCTCAAAGAAAGTTCGCAAATAGTCAGAACCCTAAACCCAGAACCCTAGAGTCAGAAACCTAAGACCCTAGAGCCAGAACCTTATAACCAGAACCTTATAACCAGAACCTATAAAGCCAGAACCCTAGAGTCAGCCGTGCTTGGGAAACTTTGAGTGCAGAAACACCAATCAAGCAACCGTCAGAACTTGTAGGCTGTACGCACATTGCGATTCAACTGGGTCTTGCGATAGTTGTTGGTACCTTAACCCTAAACTTAAACCCCGCCCATGGAGTGCCAAGTACCCATAATCAAGGAGGAGTGTGGCTACTAGCTACTGGAAACATGGGAATTTGCAAAAAGCATTGGCACATTATTGAGGGTGCCTAGAAATATGATCCCATCGTCCTCCTCCAACTGACATGCGCCTGAAACGAGAACCTGCAAAGACTATTGGCCATTCAAAAGAAAGCCTTGTGCCTTTCTTTTTTGGGGGAAGGCTACTACGAGGACCAAAGTAACTAGCAAAAGCATGTTGAGGTCTACATGAGGTATCCTATACCGCCTGAACGGCCTATACCATACTATGCTATGCGGAATCAAGAACCACGCCATACTGATATTTGCCATCTCCGTCATAAGCCCCTATGTAGACCCGGGGTCCATTTGGGGGTTGTTCAATATTCCTTTTCCCCCAAAAGGGTCTTTTGCGTAACCTTTCGCGGCTCTGTCGCGCCCTTGCGCGAGCACCATAGAAACTCAACAATTGCCAGGTGGTCATGTTCTATCATCCCAAAAGCATACCCGTGCTTCCTTAAACGTAATAGCCAAGCCTGCTTTGCATTGCGAGGGATAAGCTGGACCGCAAGTAAACCTTTCGCGAACCCTTTCACAAAGCCTTTCGCGCGCACATTCTTTGCATTGTCAACAGCCTATGTACTGCCGCGCACATAGAATTTCGAATAGGGTTCTTTGAACAACTCCCATTTCACTTTCCATGTTTTTTCCATTTGATTCTCCATTATTCCGCTCTAAACCTTGAACCCTGCAACCTAATCTCAAGTATAGCCCCCTTAGTAAAACAATATCCCTGTATGATCCCCAATACACTATAGTAGTTTCCATTTTCGCTTCCATGATTCCCGCTAGAACCCCAATATGTACGCTAAACCCCCCACAACAATCCCAGTGACTGCCCAGCGCTTTCACAAAGAGAGCACGGCGGGGCCCCGTGTTGACAGCCAAGGCAGCATACCAGAGCGCAATTGGCAAGAAGACTGATTCCAGTGACCTTTGCTCAAAGCTTTACGTTGAGCCCCCGAGGTTTAGGCTTGAGGACTAAAGTAGGGTTCAGGGTTTAGGCTTTGTGGCTTAGGGTTTGGGGGGTTGAGATTGCATGGATTGTAGGGCTGGGGTGTTAGGGTTCGGGATAATTACAAGGTTTGGTCTGGGCCATAAGATTTACTCTTGGAGCTCATGTTACCAAATCTAAAAACCCGGCAGATGAAGCCCATCGAACTCAAGCTTCCATGTCTAAGGGTCCAAGGACTCAAATAATAGGGCCCACTTGAAGGGGCTATAGGGAGATATATACGGTTATACGGGGACTATATAAGGGTCCAAGGACTCAAATAATGGGGCTTTAGGGCCCACAGACTATAATCTGAATGGTAATTGGGACCTGAAAGCCTAATAGTTGGGTCGTTGGACCCTTAGGGCATGTCATGCATCTGTGTTCCATTCGAGATTCCCTTTTCACCCCGGGGCTTCAAATTACCCAAAGCAGGTGCGACGTGTATGGGCTTGAAGGTCCCTGGTTCTTGTTTTTTCCCTTTATTTCGAGCCCTAGGACCCCTAAACTGTAGAGTTCCTCATCTCATTCTTGAGGGTGTTTGGTGTGCTTAGGATTTAGGACTTTAGGGCCAGCTTTAGGGAATTTAGGGTTTAGGGTGTACGGATTAGGGTTCAGGGTTAGGGGGAAAGGATTCAGGGGTTGGGCTTAGGGTTTGGGGTGTTCAGGCTTTTGGGGCGTTCAAGGATTCAATGTGACGACCTTCCTAAACCCTACACCCAATATAGCCCAAATATACTATAGAACTTTCCATTTGATTTTCCGTTATCCCAATTATATACCCTATAACCCCTAAATAACCCAATACAACCCAAATATACTATAGCAGTTTCCATTTGAGTTTCCATTCTCCCAATATATACCCTATACCCCCTAAACCCTAAACCTAAATTCTATAACCCTGAACCCTAAACCCTAAATTCCATAACCCTGAACCCTAAACCCTAAATTCTATAACCCTGACCTCTAAACCCTATAACCCCTATATGAGCCCTAGTGACTTCTGCCTCGCCAGTGCTTCAGGGGAAGTGGGGCGGGCACATTGTACTGCCATGAGGATTTGAAGATTTTTTATGGGGTCGACTATTCCACTCCCCCTTCCGCACCGGCATTTTCCCCAAGTCTGCTGATGAGATTCCATGTTGCAGGTACCTGTTTTCGAGCTATTGCACTTATGGCCAAAAGGACTGGTACTAAGGGCACCGCCAATCAGCAACACCCTCAACGCTAAACCCCTAAACCCTAAACCCCAAACTCTGCACCCGGATCCCAGACTTTAAAGCCTAACCTCGAAACCTTAAAGCCTCTTTAGGGTTTAGGGTTGTATACCTCAAGTTACTGGCAGCTGTTAGGGGACAAGGGAGCATAATGCATACAGGAGTAGCTTAGACCTCTAAACCCTAAACCTGAAACCCCGTAGACTGTAAGCAAGTGATATGAGCCATAGTCTGAACTCCTAGCAGGCCAACTTTATGAGCCCTATAGAATACTCCCGTGTATAATCCCCTATATAACCCCCCTTGAGGATTTCAGACTATATAGCTTATATACGACAAGTGGGTTAGCTTTCTAGGGTGCCGGGTTGGCAGAGCGTTGGGCTTTGGGTTTATGGTTTAGGGGGGATCCTGCTTGGAAGAAAGGTTTAGGGTTTTGGGTCTAGAGTGTAGGGATTCTGGGGTGTGGGTTGAAGTTTCAGACCATACCCCTAAACGACCCCCCTGTTGAGGGAGTTAAGGGTTCAGGATTTACAGTAGCACGTTAAACCCAAAGCCACTTGATGGAATGCTAGATGGATGATATGATAGGACATGATTGGACGATCACGTTCGTTGATATTGGGAGGGGCATCTCTGGGCATATTCCTACACCCTAAACCTTTATTATGCAGGTGTAGGGAGCATGGCAATTCTTGTAAGCGTGTGGTTTAGTGCGCTTGGGGGATGCTTGGCTTAAGGGTTGAGACTCCGGGTTTAGAATTTAGGGTCTAAGTCTAGATTTCATGGTAATGCAAGAAGCAGATACCTTCGGTTCTCTTAAGACTGAGGTGCGGAAGGCCCCGCGAGACGGCGCCCAAGAGAAGCACTGCAGATGTGAACTCTAGAACGAGACCGATGGAAAGGCCTGAGTTTTTGGGCTTAGGTTTTCGGGGTTTAGGGTTGAGGGCTTCGCAGCTCAGGTTTCTATGGTTTAAGGCTTTGGGGTTTATAAACACAGTTACCGTTAAGCAGCTAAAAGCTTACAGATCCTGACAAGAATTTATATGCATACAGGGCAGGGATGCGGATACTAAGCTCCATGAGCACGTACTAGAAAACCGCCTACACTCCTAAAGCCTATACTGTTCCAACCCCCTAAACCCTAAACCCTACACCCTAAATCCTAGAGCCTATAGACCCCTATAAGGGTACTACCATGAACGGTGATAAAGAAGTTCCCAGAGGCGGCGCCAAGGCTGTGTGGGCAAGAAGTAGCCTCAGAAACAGAAGGGTTTAGGGCTTTAGGGTTGAGAGGTTAAGGGTTTAGGATTTAAGGTTTAGGGTTTAGGGGTTAGGGTTTATGGGTTAGGTTTAAGGTTGGGGGACCCTAGACCTTAAACCCTAGACTGATGGATTGAATCTTGGACCCCCTAGAATGCTGTGGGGAAGTACGTTGGTGGGGATGGAAAATATTTTGAATCTACATTAGTCGGAACCCAAATTCCCAAATGGAAGCCGGGACCAAGCACACGAAAACAGATGATCTCACACTGGAACATCTCTCTAGAAATCGCACTAGGAAATCAATCCCACATCTTGTGCTCTAAGCTGAATTCAATACCCAAAACCCCACCCAAAACCCTGAAGCCTACACCCTAAGCCCTAAGCCCTAAATCCTAAGCGAAGGTCTCAAACCATGAGCCGCCAATGCACTGTTTGGTAGGTTGTCTGAATTGACATCCCTTTCTGTCTATCCTCTTGGTTTATCGTTTAGGGTTTTGGGCTTAGGGTTTTAGGGTTTTAGGGTTTTAGGGGTTTAGGGTTTCGGTATTCAAATAAGTATCATAAGAGGACCATCTTGATGAAAGTCTCGGGGCTTCTACTGAGAACTTTACACGTTAATGACCATGTCGACATATCAGCCCTGAATCCCATTGCGCTACAAACCTGCAGCTTGAGCAACAGGTCATGACGGACATCGAATAGACCGCCACCATGCTGCTCATTATCATGCCAGAGGTGTTTTCGCTACCTGGGGTCTTTGGTGGGGGCTTTGGGGTTTCGGGTGCGGGGGTGTAGGGCGTAGGGGCAAGGGTGTAAGATTTTCAGTGTTTGGAGAAACAGATGGAAAAGAGCAATGAATAAACGTAAACTGGGATGACAAAAGACGGGAGTTCGGACTTTGTACCTAGGGTGGTGCTCCCACTATCTGGGTCTTGCTATGCCCTGAAGGGACCAAGAACTCAAACAGGCTATAACTTGGCCTCAAATGGGTGCTTAAGCTGTATAGTGCTCAGGCCCCAAAGCGATTATTTGGGCATATGAGGCACTTGAATTCTTAGGGCTCTAGCCTAGGTAAGCATAATGTGAACATGTACTCACTATAACAGCAACATAACAGACTACAGGATCAATGTTAGGCACTTGAAATGTGAATGTTCTGTCTATTTATTTGTATGCGTGTATATATATATACTTCCCTATGCACCTCTGTCCCTGTCACCCGTTTTGCAAAAAAAACCGGCTTGGGTGAGATTTATGGTCCAAAAAAAAGAAAGCTGTTTCCAACAGTCAGCCAGCTACGCTGGAAGTGCCTGGCCGATCCATTCGCTGTGCAGGTTTGTTTTCACTACCACGGCTAGGGCTGAGATGTAAAAGTCCAAACATTCAAAGAGTGGGAATTTATGTCTCACATGGCTTGTGTGCGCAGGCTTTATATCCCAAATGGCCTGTGTACGCAAAGCCCAAATAGTGGGGCACTAAGAATCTTAGGGAAAGACACCTTCATACCGTAGCTTGTATAGAAAGTGCGATAGTCTTGTACTTTCAGGTGCAGCATGTTAGGCTTCAGGGCACCTTCCACGTTGAAACATGGTTTAGTAGATAGGGTTTAGCGTTTAGGGCTTAGATTTGGGGTTCCCAAGCACCCGAAATAAAGACCTGATGATTATCATATGACTCTTACAGGGTATTACAGGGTCCTTAGTATAGGGATGGAGGGATACCAACCTCGCTGATTAGACAAAACACCATATGAGCCATAGTCTAAACTCCTAGTATCCCCCTTAATAAGCCCTATAGTAGTCTCATATATAATCCCCTATATAACCCCCCCCATTAAGGAGTTTAGACTATAGCTCATATGACTCGCTATCATCCTTACACCATCCCCTACTGACAGTGAAGGCATTTTTGCTCACTTTGAGGTTACCAAGCCCCCTCTTGCTGGTCTGCTCCTGCCGAAGACAAACCTGAGGCTTTCTGTGGAATCCCAAGAGACCTAAACTGCGATTTTGTGATGTTACCCATAAGTTTGTACTAGCCCTAAAGCGTAAATCCTAAGCAAATAGGAGTTCGGATCTTGGGTAAGTCGAACATGCTAGGATTCTGGCCTTCAGATTCTTGTTCCATGCGCTGAAGCTCCAACTTCTGGGACAAAAACCTATGCAGGTTTAGGGTATAGAGGTAATGTAGACCCATGATTAATACACCCTCTCCGTTTAAGGGCCCTAATATTAGGATCCCTATTATAATCCCTATTAAGGGGAGGGGGTTTAGTAATCAGGGGTCTACATTATCTTACGAAATACTCATGTCATCTCCATATAACGGTAACTATGGAGCCAATGTCGTTTGTAGCGGTGTGGTAATTTGAGCGTTTTGTTTGTTACCCAACCACAACCAGAACCCCAGATTCTTAAACCTCGGACCCTTGACCTGAAACCCTCTTTGGTACTTGATAAGACCAACCCACACCCCCCTCCAACCCATATACCTCACAAACCCCAATCCCCACAAATCACTCTGTAGTGTCAGTTTCCATATCATGTCCCATGAGCTTCTCCATTGTTTGGACCAACAACCCTAATCCCGAAACCCCAAACCCAAAAGCCTCAGCCCTAAGCCCTAAACCCTAAGCCCTAAACCTTAAGCCCTGAATCCTAAACCCTACATCCCAAACCCTAAATCCCAAACCCTAAATCCTAAACCCTAAATCCTAAACCCTAAATCCTAAACCCTAAATCCCAAACCCTAAATCCTAAACCCTAAATCCTAAACCCTAAAGTACCTCTGAGGCC
>CAJNIZ010043127.1:69435-79822 GCA_905231905.1 Symbiodinium pilosum
CTCCATTGTTTGGACCAACAACCCTAATCCCGAAACCCCAAACCCAAAAGCCTCAGCCCTAAGCCCTAAACCCTAAGCCCTAAACCTTAAGCCCTGAATCCTAAACCCTACATCCCAAACCCTAAATCCCAAACCCTAAATCCCAAACCCTAAATCCCAAACCCTAAGCCCTAAACCCTAAACCCTAAATCCCAAACCCTATGAACCTCAAAAAACCCTTGGCCTTTGGATGATGTAGGGGCAGATCGAGAAGATGATGGTCAAGACACCCTGGTCCTTCAGGTTCAAGAGCCAGAACCTGAGTTTCAGGGTTTTAGGATTTGGGTTAAGGAGTTCCGGGTTAAGGGTTTGGGGTTTACGGGCTTTACGAACCTGAGGTTCAGGGGTTTTAAAGTTTTAGGGTTCAGGGCTTTAGAGGTTTTAGGGTTTGGGGTTCAGGATTAAGAGAGGGTTTAGGGTTTTTGGGTTAGGGGTTTCAGGGTTTAGGGGGTTTGGGGTTTGGGGATTAGGGGTTGGGGTTTGGGGTTTAGTGTTTTAGGGTTTTAGGGGTTCCTTGTTACGCAGTCAGGATAAGTCCGAAGCCCAAGTATCAATCGTACAATACTCGTCGGCATGCTAGGTACCATCATCCAAACCATGCACTGGAAACCCTAAACCCAAACACCAAACCCGAAACCATAAACCTATCTCGGGTTCAAGGTATACGGATCAGGGATTAGGATTTAGGGTTTTCGGGATTATGGCTTAGGGTTTGGAGACCCTAGGCCCTAGGCCCCATCCCATCCCCGCAAGTAGGAAAACTGATGACCCCAAACCGACAAAAAGAGCCATGAAGGCCGTTGTTCTACATAACCTGTAGACCCCAAACCCTCAGTCACCAAACTGCCGAAACGGTTGAGTTTCAGGGCTTAGGCTGTGAGAATTTGTTAGGATTAGGCTCGCAAGTCTAGGGATTATGATATTTTCGACCCTGAAAGCGTATTTCTTAGGAATGATAAAGGAATGATAAAGGAACCATCTGAATTGAGCCAGGTAAGCCGACGGGTTTAGGGTTTAGGGATCTTCCAAGAGTAGGATACTGTCTTACTCTCTGTGAGGCAAATCTTGTGTCCCTAGACCCTAAACTCTTTCACATATGCTACTCATGTGAGAACACCCTGAAGTCTAAACGCGAACCCTAAATCCAAAAGCCTAACCCCGAAATCCTCAACCCTAGACCCGAATTAATCCCTAAATCCTAAGGCCTAAACCATCAACCTCCAAGTAGCCGGGCCCGCGCAGAGGGTCGCCGGGAGTCTACTATAATTACTTTGGGGATCTCTCAAAATGGGGGTACTCTGTCCCTTAGTAGACATGGGGACTTCAAGGGGATTGCGGGTCATTTCACCACAATGAGCCTTTTCAAGACTCCCTCAATTTAAAGACCCCAGTCGGCAAAAGATTTCATCCAGTAATTGCTATCAGATATCAGATATCTATTCTCAACACCCGCACCAAGCTACACGAAGCGCGCCACAAAGCGTTCTGAACGCTCCGGAGGGGCAGGGCCCAAACGCCCAAGCTCTTCCTTCCATGAGCTTAGGATACAACGTTGAAGGCCTAAGATGTGGGTTAGGGCTGACCTAGAGTAACTCAGACAGCCTGAAAAGGAAACAGATACCCAAAAATGCGCGATACACATTTTTGCTTTTTCATGGGCGCATGGGCTACTCCAGGGAGGGTTCAGGGTTGGCCCGGGTTGCCTTCTGTTACATTCGTAATGAACACTGCTGAAGCTCGAGCAAGGTAGGTGTATGAGCTATAGTCTCAACTTCTAGAATCCCCCTTAATAACCCAGATAGTAATGCCCTATATAACCCTTCATAGAACCCCCTTTAACGAGTTTAGACTACAGCAAATATATGCAAAACGACAGGTGAAGGCTTAAGGGTATCATACTTAGGCTGATAGGCGTAGTGCGAGGCACTGGTCTTATCTGCAGGTATGAGAGACGATGGGGTATGGCCTAGTTCAAAATTGAGATTTCCCTGCCTAGTTTGGGGTTTAGGAAGCATTACCCAGCTACATAAGGTTTCGGCGGTAAGATGGGGTACTAGCGTAGGGTATTCAAGGCATCCAAAGATTCACTGCAATTTCCTACTTTGATGAAAAATCTACCGCAAATCCTCTCCTACAGTATATGGAGCCCTAGACGCTCAGTCATTTGCATAATGAGTCACTGATTTATAATCCTGTATATACTCATGGGTTACCATGCTACACCAACCCAACACTACACCCAACAAAAAAACATCCCGTTCGTTATCCTTGGTTGAAGGGAGTTATGGCCAGTTAAGACTGGGTAAGGGAAAATCTCACGGGGCGAGGGGGTATTAGGGCCCATGATAAGCCTGTGTGTATATACATATGATTATGTGTGTACTGATACGGATATGTATGTACGAATATCCTCGGATCCTGGGGTCCTGTGTGGGCCGGAACACCGAAACACCTCAAGCCTAAACCCAGTTTGCAAAGCTCTGATGATCTCAAATGTCAAAGCCTAAGCCCCAAATCCAAAACTCAAACCGCGTTAAACTCGGAGCTCAAGTTGAGATAGTAATTATTGTTTGCATTAGGCTAAACACTGAAGCCTAGGTAGCTGAACCCCTCCGTCCGTGTCCACCCACAAAGTGTATCCATAGTATATACATATATGCGTATATAAGTACCTCTCAAATCCTTTCAACATATATTCATATACATAAATAAATAAATAGACATATATATATATACATATGTGCATAATTCACATTCATATAGCCACATGTGCAAGCCCTAAAAACCCTGACGCTTAAACCTCAACCCTCCGGCTGTCACTTTGGGCTCTCTTGCGCCTCGTGCGGTTTCGGCCTCAGAGTCCTTTGCGTCAGGGTGAAGACTTTGAGGGTTTAGGGGTGTTGGATGGTTTAGGGTTTGGGGGGTTCTTAGGGTTGAGAGTTTAGGGTTTAGGGCTTAAACTTTAGGGTTGGGGGTTTAGGGTTTTAGAGTTTTGGAATGAAGGCTTGGGCTCTTGGGGTTGAGGGCTCAGGGTCTGTGAAACATGTAGTCATGTATTGACCTTGTGAAGAGGCTATCCGGATATCAACTGCTCCCATACTTGCATGGCAGGTCCACGGTACGTATCTTAGCCACTTCAGTAGACTGTACTTATACCTCCAGAACTACATTCAGGGGAGATGTATTGAAGGGACTGATAAAAGGGCTGTAGCTACAGCTACTAAGTAAATGACCATTGCTCTGGACCCTGGAGTAGGCCTTGGCGATTTGGTGTCGGGCGGGCTGTGACAGTTTGGGGCTTATATGGAATACCTGAACCCGAAAAGTATGTAGAAGAACAGGCTTCTGGGCTGTTCTAGAGGGTTTTGGGCTATGATTTTACCGACTTTTGGGGTCCAGGTAGGGATGATCAGTTCAGCTGCGCTTAGGGTTTCGGATTCCAGGGCCGGAGCCCTCAAGGGGGGCTGCATAGTTTAGTGTACTGTCCTTTGAAAAGGAAATCTATGGACTTCCATGCTTAGAGTAGGGGTGGGTCATTGGGGTTTAGGGCTCGAGCGGGCTGGCGTCCAGCCTTTTGGGATTTACGTCTACGGCTTTGCGAGCTTCGGGTTTGTGGTTTCGGGCGTGCGGAGGTTTGTCTAGGGCTCAGGCCTTTGGACTTCACCACCATTGTTTTCCAAGCGGGGCTTGGGGCTTAACATCCTTTTTGCTCTGAAGAAAACCTTGTTTTATAGGAGCAAGTGCAGAAGATCAATGTTGCCGGAGGTTTTTTCTGCCACATAGTATTGGTGGGCCGGGTTCTCGGGAAGTAAATACATCCTCCACGCATACACCGTCAGAAATGGTGGCTTGACACTTAGAGGTCCGGGGTGAGGGAAAGGAAGTGCTGAAACTTAATGCCTCAACCCGAATCCCTTGATTCTCATCCTTTAACCCCGACACCTAAAACAAACTATTATCCCGTAAGCAAATGAAGATACCAAGACATAAAAAACAAAACCTTTTTAAAATTACTCTGAACCTTCGCCTCAAACTCCTGCGTGCGGGAATGTATTTTATGTGCAGGGTAGCTGGCTCGGGGCAGTGTGGGTCACTCGCTCATTGCTAGCTGCTAGCACACGTGTCCTCCAGCTTCTGGCGAAGAACCCTGTTTTGGCGCTCAGACTCTTTCAGCTTTGCGGCTTGGTCTTTCGTCTGCTCCGCCAGGGCAGCGTTCTCTTTTGCGAAGTCGGCATTCGCCTTGATAAACTTCTGGAGCTGCTCTTCCTTCTGGCAAAGCGCCGCATTTTTCTCCTTCGTGATCCTGAGCTCCTCTTCTGCCAGCTTGGCCCTTGAACTTTCCTGCAGTTGTTTTATATGCAGGCCGTGATTCTGCTCCATGTTTGCCAGCTTGGCCCTGGAGCTTTCCTCCAACTGCTTTATCTCCAAGGCATGTACCTGGACCGTTCAAGCCCAATAACCCCCAACCCTCTTAGTCCCAAATTCTGGTCCACTTCTCAACTACCCAGTAACCCACAGGAACAACAGCCCTCACCAGCAGACCAGGTAGCCAAAAAGCAGACCCCCGCCCCAAAACACCAACCCTAAGCCCTAGACGCTGAACCCTGGACTCAAAACGACAGCCCAAAGACCAACTCCTACAGGCCCAGTCTCCATCGATTTTTTCGTTTTCCTTCCCATTTCTTTTCCTATATTCTAGAATAAACTCTAAACCCCAACCCGTTCGACCCAAAAGTCCCTAGAATAGCCTAAACTAATCCCCGATGCCCAAACCCCAAGTCTACCACAAGTAAAACGCTCACATTAATACTGAACACCCGGCACTCCTAATGTGAGGGATTCCCCTATATGAAAGATCTTACATACCTAAACCTTGAATCCTTAACCCTAAATCCTGCTAAAATCCTGTTAATGCGGAACCCTAAATCCTAAACCCCAAATCCTATAAATCGTAAGCCCTAGACCTTAGACTAGCATGGAGGGATTATTGAAAACAGCCCTGGTCCTCGTCTCTGGCAATGTCCACGCCAAGAAGGCAAACAGCACCGCTGCATAAAGGCTAAGGAGAGCAAACACCTCATAGGGTTGAGGATTTAGGGTTTAGGAGTTACCCTAGGGATCCATGTATGTAGATAATCCCTACATTGGGCCCCAAAGTCTGTAAATATTACCTACATTGGGTTATTTGGATCTTCAGGGTTTAGGGTTTAGGGACTTAGAGTTTAGAGTCTTGGGTTGTCGTTTAGGTCCCTTTGAGAGGGGTTGTAAGTGTACCGGCGTTATGATTCAGGATGTTTTCTTGTTGTTAGGCCATGTTTCTTGTTTCCAGTTGGGGCTTTTGGCATCGGGCATGGGATTTAGGGATTGAGGTTTAGGATTCGTGTTCCTTTGTTTGGGGTTGGACTGGGGGAAGCGCCATGCCAGCTCAAGGTGCTCTAAACTCACAGCCAGCCAACATTTTTCAGCTTTTGCGTTCGAGGTTCGGGGCTCATCGCTGAAAACCGAATGGTTCTGCGTTGTATGGATTTGGGTTTAGGGTGCAGGGTTTGGGGTCTAGGGTATAGGGCACAGCCCCGCAGGGAATAGGCCCCCTTTGAAAGAACGAACATCTCTGCACTGCGTTTTCAGGTTTCCCTGCCGCTGAAAGGCTCTTTCTTAAAAGAGCATACTACCCTAAATCCTTCCTCTTACCCCCTAGCCCAAAAATCCATCCCTACACCCAACAATCCTCAACCCTGAACCTTACCACCAACTAGATCACCCCCGTTTCGATACCAGTTGCCTCTTTTATTTCCATTTGATTCTCCATTTTGACCCTAGACCCCGACCTGCCTCAACCCTAAAGCCTAGCCCCCAAACCCTAAGCCCTGTAATCCCGAAATGCTTTCCAGCTGCCGACTGCCAGCCAAAGGTTATGCCGCAGGCGGCCCCAACCGTAGGGCTTGCCGTCAAGCTCAAAGACATTAGCCTTGTGCAGGGTAATTTAGAATAATTTCAATTCCCCATTTAAGGCCACTTTGGTACTATTCCCTATATAGACCACCATTGGCGGTGACGTCGGATGAGGTCGCTTTAAATTATCCAGGTTACGGGATTTAGGGATTAGAGTTTTGGGGTTTAGGGTGACACGCTTGTGGTATAGTCATTAATAAGCAGGGTATAGCATCTGAATCTAGGATCAAGGTCTGTAGCTTTCGGGCTCAGGGCTCAGGGTGCAGGGCGTGAAAAAATGACAACAACTAGGCTGCTTCAGCTAACTAACATCTTAGGCTTGCTTTAGAGAAACCTACACACCGAAAAGGAGTAAACATACCACATTATTGAGTACAACTCCCTATTTAAAAGGTATAATAACCCCCCCAAATCCTAAACCCTAAACCCTAAACCCCCTAAACCCTAAACCCAGCCATGGGTCATATAGAGCATGGTCATCTTCTCCGCGAAGACACTGGCATCATGGTAGACATCTGCCGTGATCACATCTGCCAGGACTTGCCTTGGCTGCACAGAGTTTAGGGGGTTAGGGGCTAGGATGGGTTAGGGTTTAGGGGTCTAGTTCAGGGCTTAAAGTTTAGGGGCTTAGGTTTAGGGGTTTAGGGGTTTAGGGTTTTAGGGGTTTAGGGCCCAGGGTTTAGGGGTTTAGGGTGTAGGGTTTAGGGGTTGAGGGGCTTAGGGTTTGCCCTGGTGCTCCCATTTACCTAACTAAATAGTAGGTTACTGGGCTTGGGAACTATAGGGTATGTAGAACCTAGAACCCATTACTTAGGTAACTGGGAGCCCTAGGGTCAGGGCTTAGGGTTTTATGGGTGTTGTACGGGTTATATAGGGAGTTTGGAATGGTTCTAGTGGATCCAGATTTAGTGTTCAGGGTTTAGAATAAGGTCTATAACCCGCCGGAATGGAGAATCATATGGAAAACAACATGGAGAATGAGATGGAAACCGGGTTTATAACTTTAAGTTCTTTTTGGGGATAGTACGTAGAGGGTTTGCCTAGAGTCACGAATGTACCCGTAAAAAAAGGATGTGTATCCAATCTTAAACGTTTCAAACTCTTTTTTTGTAGGGTCTAGGCCCCTCTATCAAGACTTAGTATTGGTTCACCCCGAAGCGAAGAAATCAGGAACCAACAGACCAATGAATTACCCTCATAAGGGTCCAAGGAACCAAATAGGGTTTTAGGATGCTATAATGTTTATGGTATTTGGACCCTAAAGCCCTATTATTTGGGTCCTTGGACCCTTGGGGTTATCTAAGGTTGCGGGTGCCGTGTGATGAAGGTGCAGAGTTTCAGAGTTTAGGCCAGCATAGGTGAAGGAAGTGTATATGTGCAGCTTTTAGGGCTGCAGCTCCACAGCTTTAAGCATGGAATCTGAAGAAGGGGGGGCACACACACAATTCATAGGGTTTGGGGTTTTGGTATTTGACCAGCATTTAGTGTTCAGGGTTTAGTGTTTGGTATGAAAATAGGGTTGAGGGGGTTTGGTACTTAATCAGGAGTTTTTGCTATTACGTACTTGGACCCTTAATTTTGTTGGGTGGAATAGAGAAACGTGCTTATTAACTTGTCGAGGGCTTTAGGGCCAAATTTTGCCTTGGAAAACAATCGCAGCACACAAACTCTACCCACACCCGAAGCTAAAGCTTAAATCGCCGGCCAAAGCATCCACGGAGTGAACTTTTCCTATCATCACGCCTACATGGGCGTCTGGCGGACTATGCAACATTACCAACTGAGATGCGCATCGTCTGGACAAAGCCCAAAGTTCTACTTGGTCTGGAATGGCTCTCTGAATGCTTGAAAAACCAATGGCAGACCCAGACCTGCAGTTGCGCGTTGCGAAAATGTGTAAGGCTTCAGACACTCTCTGGTCCTTACGCACGAAACACTAAACGTCAAAATCCTGAACCCTGGATCCTAAACTGCAAGTCGCTAACCCGAACTGGCTCCCTGAGGTGTCAGACCACGCGGAAATCCAAACAAGTTGCAAGATCGAGCAAGGATACTGCAGTGACATATATAAGCTGCAGCGCAGGGAGTGCTCTAGTGAACTTTCCGCTGTACACTGTGGAAACAGCAGGTATAATGACAACTGACTGCTGCCCGTACGACTCATGTACAGCTTACCTGCAGGGTGCGAGTGCCAAATTGTGTCAGAATTTTGGAGATTCCTGGAGCACTAGAGAGTTACAGAAGGTCGCCAATTTCGGCGCCTGCACAAACAATTTTTGGCTCGGAAAAGGGATCCCCTGTATGCCCGTAAAGCTTATTCGTCCTTACCCCTAGCGGTCCAAGGACCCAAATAATAGGGCTTCAGGTCCCAAATACCATTCAGATCATACTATTGGGGCCCTAGGACCCCGTTATATGAGTCCTTGTACCCTTAAGGTACCATCAGGACCCAGCAACTTGAAACCTCGGAAGCCCAATTCACTGAACAAATTCGACGCTCTGCGCGTTTATGCGGGCATATGGTGTATACTTGGGCACGCAAGTACCTATATCGGAGTATACCAAATACCCGCATGGACCCTGGGAGGAGTACAGCCCAGTTGCACAGCCTGACCAACGCCCATAGCCTCAGCTAGGATTTCGCCACACGATTTAAGGTTTGAAGTTAGGGTGTACCCGGAGTAACCAATGCACCTATGAAAAATGGGGATTTGCGCCACTACCTCGTTTAGGGTCTAGGTTACTCTGGGTAATTAGGAGGTAGGTTTTGGGGTGGAGGGCCTGAGTTTAGGGCTTAGCTCGTGAATTCCGGTTCACGGCTTTTCGGACTTTGGGTTGAGATGTCAGGATCTTGTCTTGTGCTTTAAGGGGTAGGGAATTAAGGGTTCAGGGGCTTTGAGGTTAAGGCTTAGGGTTAAACAGGTTTAGGGTTCGGGCTTAGGGTTCAGGGAGGAATGAGGGGTCTGGGCTTAGGGTTTAGGGTTTAGGGGTGGGCTGAAAACTTGGGTTTCAATAGGATTGGGGCGAGGATGCTGCTTATTACCATAAGCCCGCAGCCAAGAAGTAGACACAACGTGTGGAGACTCTGTCTACACCGATCTCCATGCGGTTTAGGGTTTGGGGCTTGTGGGGTTGTAGAAAATGCCATATGAGATTTGGGCGAATTGCTGCTTGCAAATTGTGGGAAGCCGATCTAAACATCTGCACTGGCTTGGAATTCCAAATTGGACCCTTACTTACTACTCTGATTTGATTGCGGGCAATCTTACTTACTAGTCTGATTTGATTGCGTGTAATCCCTTTGAACCTTAATCCACCCCCCCACCCCGCTCACACTAACAATGACCACAAGCAACAATTGTAACGACATTTTCTTCGGGTCTCTGTATATTCCGATTCTACCACGCGTTTAAAGACTGGGCAGGTGAGATGCTTGCATGAAACCATTGCAAACATGACAGTAATCAACATATACGTTCCTGGCTTGCTGCAATTGATAAAGCTTGCGGGGCTTTTGCCAAATTGCTGCAATCGACCACGCGAGCATCTGCAAGCATTTGTTCTGTGCGAATGACATTACCCCGGGCAATGCACCCGGTGTGGAAAGTATGAAGGTCATATCGAAGATGATAACTAGAGTTCGTGTTAACAGTTGGTGGGCAGGGGTGAGAGCCAAACCCAGCAAGCAGACCACAAATTCCCTCAACCCTAGACCCTAAACCGCGTGAAGCTGACCAGGACCTCGAAAGTAAAAAAAAAAAAGCTCGATGATTACACAAGGGCCACTATCCTCATGAATGAACCCTAAACCCTAAGCCCTTAAACCCTAAACCCTAGTGTCAGGTAATCATCTTGCTACACAGCAGCGCTTCGCCCTATGAGGTGCTCCGTGAAGTTTTCCTGGGCGGGTGGAGGCTTTGGGGGTTCGAGGTTCGGCGGTTTAGGGTATACCTGGACCCCAAAAGTAGGTAAAATGATAGCGTCAAATGCCTGAAACAGCCCAAGAGGCTATTATTCTACGTACCTTGGGGGTTCAGGCAAAGGTTCAGAGTTACTGGGTTGGCTAAAAAAACCCTGCGAAACATTTTCATATAAAGCGTCCACAATCAAAGCCATTACGTAAGGAAAATACAAAAAAAGACAGGTGCCTGACCCTAAACCCTAAGCCCTTAAAGCCCTAGACCCTCCCAGGTACAGGGTTGTGTTCCAACCCTATCCCTCAATGAGCCATAATCTACACGCCTAGTATCCCCCTTCATAACGACTCCCCTATATAATCTCCTATATTACCCCCTTTAAGAAATTTAGACACTAAGCTCTACAGCCTATATATTCCCCTATGTATTGCCCCCCTTTCTGGAGTGTAGTAGATATAGCTCAAATCCCTAAACCCTAA
>CAJNIZ010043127.1:80271-124175 GCA_905231905.1 Symbiodinium pilosum
TGGGGTTTGGAGTTTCGGGTTTGGGATTTAGGGTTTAGGGTTTAGGATTTTGAGTTTAGGGTTCAGGTTTAGGGTTTAGGGGATTAGGCCTAACCTCCGGGGGCTTCATAGGGGTTGGGGTTTAAGGTTTGGGGTTTAGGGTTTAGGGCTTAGGGTTTGGGGTTAGGGTTTAGGGTTTATGGGGATTCCTTAGGGGTATATAAGGGAATGGAAAAGAAATGGAAACTATTACTTACTTAGGGTGTAGGCTTTAGGGTTTAGGGCTTATATACGGTTAGGGTTTAGCCTAAGCTCCGGGGGCTTCAAGGGGGTTGCTTGGAGGTCCATGGTACTTATAACCTACTTAGTAACTGTAGTTACAACCCAATTATATCCAGGGTAACTGTAGGTGTGGAACTTATATTTAGGTTATAACTACAGTTACCAAGTAGGTTACAAGTAGGTTATAAGTAAATGGTCCTCCAAGCGGGGTTTAGAGGTTTAGGGGATTAGGGTGGCTTCGTAGGGTCAGCCTCATGGTGTAGGGTTTAGGTTTTATATAGGGTGAGGGTTTTGGGGTTAGGCTTTAGGGTTTGTAGGGACTACCCAATAATGGAGAATCAAACGGAAAGAACATGAAACATGAAACGGAAGCGGGGATTTTTGAGGGGGTTATACTATTAGAAGGGTTAGCCACAGGGTGTTGGGTTTAGGGCGTTTATAGGGTTGGGATTCAGGGGTTAGGGTTTAGGGATTAGGGTCTAAAGAGGGGCAATGGGCGGCTTTTACTGAAGAATCTCAGGGGTTATACATAGGAATATAGAGGGGGGTGCTTGAGGATTCTTGGAATTCTGGGGTTGGGTTGTTTGGGGCTATAGGATTTGAACATTCGAGGATTGAGTATACGATTTGTGGTTCAAATTCTGACCTCAAGGCTCCAAGTACCTGACAGTCATGTACCTACGTGCAACTTAAACCCTTACCAAGGGTTAACCCTTAGGTACCTATAAAAGGAAGATACGGGAATCCAAAATGGTTAAGGGTGTACGGTCCAAGCAAAATCCTATGCTTCCATAAACCCTAATGATAATGCCCAAATCCCAAGTAATCACTCGTTGGGCACTTGGACACCTAGGGTAGGGTCAGGGTTCTGGGGCTGGGGGGTTTGGTGCGGTCTGGGTTGAGGTTTAGGGTGTAGGGATTTCCTTTTTCTTATCCGTTATCCGAAATATAGCCCCGCTATACTATACTATCTTCCATTTTTTCAATTCCGCCATATGGGTTTAGGATTTCAAGGCCCGAACATTTGGCAGGGGCTTAGGCTTTGGGCTTCAGGGCGGATCTCTCCAAAAAAGGCGTACCCTCACAAAACCTAAACTAATCCCTTCCCTTGAATATTAAACCTCCCCCACCCCCCACCCCCCTAATATTAAATGTGCTCAGTACACTATAATATGCCACAATGGGCAGGATTCAACATTTCGGAGGGCGGGGAGGTTCAAGATTAAGGGGAGAGGACTATCCTAGAGATACGTAAGGACTGTATGTAGGTGTGGCTCCTGTGAGAGATTGATGTTGATTCAGGGCTTTGGCACGCAAGCATACGCAGTAGCTTACAGAATCATTTTCTAAGGCTGAGGGTGTCTGGCGCTAGGATAATAACTATGCATGTAGGGCTTGGGTCTCTACGGTGTGGATCTTGGGCTTCGGCTTGATGGGGCTACCAGCGTGGCATCGGAATTAATCTGCAGGGCTTTGATCCCAGAAGACCGGACTTCTTGGCAATATTGCAAGGACTAGGTGCTGCTTTGGATACCCGAAGCCGAAGCCTAAAGCATGGATTCTCTAGGTGAACCCATGACTGAAACTCTCAATTCTACAGTCCTGTAGTCCTTAAGTAGATAAGTTATGGCTCTGGGTATATTAAAATGAGACCCCCATATACCCCATATTCTATCCACTTAAGGAAGACCACACACCCAAGGTTGGCATTCCTACACCCTAAAGCAAAAATCCTTCACTATAAGCCCTGAATTTACAGAGCCGAATAGGGTTTATGGTTTAGGGTTTCAAGGTTTAGAGCTTCAGGGTTTAGGGTTTTCAGGGTTTAGGCTTTACGAAGCCCTACAGAAAATATCCTAAGGTCCTAATCCAAAATTTCCTACACCCTCGACTCCAAACCCAAAATCCTCAACACTGAAAGGAATTTTAGAGGACCCAAGACCCTAACATTATGGGTATCTGGACCCTAAACCCTAGGAATCCCTATATGTCCCGATGTACCTCTGTAAACACTTCAAAGCCTACCCTCTATATTCCCTAAATACCTACTATATGGGACCATATACCCTTACATAAGGGTACAAGGAGGCCTAATTTATCTGGACCCTCAGGAAACGCTATGAGAATCCCGGTACGGGCCGCCAAGGAACAGCACGATTTGCCTCCGCGGTAGGCCTGTTCCGGGTTAGGGTTTAGGGTTTAGGGTTTAGGGTTTTAGGGCTTGGGGTTTAGGGTTTGGGGTTTAGGGTTTAGGGTTTGGGGAGGTTCCCAATATCATGGCTACCAGTTTGGGGAGCCAATGCTTAGATGTGAATTTTGGAGTCTGTATCGGACTGGCCTCAGTTGGGAAGTAGTCGGGTCTTAGGGCATAGTAGGATTTAGGACGTATATACCTGGACCCGCTAAACTCTAGGTACAAGAATGGCCTGAGACCCCTCACAGCAGCCAAAATGGCCATTGTTCTACATACTTTTGGGCTGAGGTAGGGCATACCCTAACCCGAAACCCAAAACTCAAAACCCTGAACCGTAGACCACGTATAGGTTACGGTATGCAGGGCAGCGAGCTGCGCTTGGAGGTCCAAGGTACTTATAACCTACATAGTAACTGTAATTATAACCTAACTATAAGCCCCATAGCTACAGTTACCCAAAATATAATTGGGCTATAACTACAGTTACTAAGTAGGTTATAAGTACCATGGACCTCCAAGCGGATTCAGAGTTCAGGGTTTTGGGTCTTGGGCCGTGTAGGGTTGAATGCTTCAACATGGCGATACCCTTGGGGAGGTCCCTTGGTGTAAATTGGGGTTTAGTGTTTTAGGGTTTAGGGGTTTAGGGGTTTAGGGTTTAGGGCCTGAACCTCCAAAGTAAGTATACTGGCCCCAAAACCCCGCAAAACAGCCTAAAGCCCCAGTCTTCTACATGCCTTGAAGTTCAAGCAAAATCTTGTGCGCCCCTTTTCCCAAGTCGTCCCTCATTCTTCAATCGCGCTTATGGCCTCTTGGGCGTCTGCTTTTTAAAAAAAGCCATCTGAGCTATAGTCTAAACTCCTAGTATATCCCTTAATAATCCCTATAATAGTCACCTATATAATCCCCTATATATCCCCCCTTTAAGGAGTTTAGACTATAGCACATCTCACAGTCCCTGCTATGGAACCACTAAAACATACCCACCCTCAACCCAATGTGACCAAACCCAACCCTAAACCCTAAACCCTACTAAAACATACCCACCCTCAACCCAATGTGACCAAACCCAACCCTAAACCCTAAACCCTAAACCTAGCAATCCTAAGTTCGCAGATAGAAAGGGCTTAGGCGATTCAGGTGGTGGCTTCCCCAAAGAAGAAATACATTTTTTGTTTTTTGAGGGTCCTATAATAAGGATGATAATATTTTGGGGGTCTATACTGAGTCCACCTATTTAGAAACAGCATCACAGCTAAACCCTAAACTGGCCCTGCTTAACCTTTGAAGGCTACTGCCACACAGCGGGTCTCAAATTCTGAGCGCCAAACACTGAGTCGGACGCCCAATGTTTGTGGGGTCCCGATTGTAATGCAATCCCTCATGCTTAGGTAGCCAAAAAGCCAGAATTTCTTACTACCAAACATACCTAAACCCTAAAAGCTAAAAACTTGAACCTTTAACCCTTAACCCCTAAACCCCACACCCTAAAACCTAAACCCTAATTAAACCCCTAATCCCTAAACGTTGAAACGTTTAACCCTTACCCCCTAAACCCTAAATGCTACACCCTAAAATCCTAACCCCCTGAGCCCTTATCCCTAAACCTTAAAAAACCTTTAACCCTCAACCCCTCAACCCAAAAACCAAAGTACCGGTGGGCACATGCAATGCAAAGTCAACGCCCCAACCAGCTAGAAGTTTGGGGGGGGGACTGAATAAGTGTCAAGGGTTTAGGGTTCAGGGTTTAGGATTTAGGGTTTAGGGCTAGCTGTGAGTTTCCGTGCAAGCATAAGCTTTTTGAGACCCTGAAGGAGGCGTGGGTTTTTGGAGGCCCCTAAAAGCCATGGAGGCCCCTTCCAACCAGTACTGGTTGCAAGGAGAACTCCTTCCAGTACCGGGCCGATCGTGGTTGCTACCGACCTTGTGGCTGTGCTGAGGCAGGACCAACTAGGTCGGTCTGCCCAAGGCATTCCAGGGGCATAGGCGCCGCCCACCATCCTGGGTGGGTGGCCCAAGACATGAGTTTAGGATTTAGGGTTTAGGGTTTAGGTCGTACTTTACGCCTTGTAGGTCCTACCTTAGACCCCACAGACCTGCAGCTGTAAGATTTAAGATGCAGATTGGTACTTTGGAGCCCCCTAACAGCGCTCCCAGACACACCTAAACACATGCGACGCAAACCCCAAAATTGGGGTTTCTTGACATATAGGGGGTCATCGAGGACCCCGGGGAGTGAAATTGGGACCGCTTCGGATTTCGAAGGAATCACTTTCAGAAACGGCAATCAAGGGTTTAGGCTTTCGGGCTTAGGGTTTTGAAGCATGTGGGGTATGCCCCTCGACCCAAAACCCCAGCCTTTCGTGAACACGACAAGAAGCGCAGTCATCGCGAAGGAGTACATGTGAAGCTGTATGGTCCCACTCATGACCTTCCAGCAGTTTGGGGTTAGGGGCCGATCTTTTTGAGAAGGTTCTACACTGGGTAATGTCCCCAACCAGTAACACCGTATAAATAAAGGAGGTAATGTCAAGGTCTATAACTACAACTCTACTATGTTTTTCTCCAATTGTTACTGAGTGGGGGCAGTACCCAAAAGTGTTACAACCCATTGGCATATGCCGCCATATCCCCATGAGGCTCTTTTCGAGGACAGTGGTATGGCCTCAGGGCGTAAAGAACCCTAAACCCCAAACCCTAATCCTAAACCCGACATCCTAGATCTTGAGCCCCAAACCTTGTTAAGATATCTGAGGGTACCCCGATGTGAGTTTACGGTATATACCTGGGGGTCCAAGAAGTTCCCATACTTCTGCTTGAAGGCAATACTACATTTAATACATACCACATACGCATATGGAACCCTAAGCCCTAAACACCTACACCCTAAACCCTAAGCCCTAAACCCTGAATCCTGGGCCCTGAAACCCTAAACCCAATATAACCGCAATAGAAGCCCTATAATCTATATATATATATAATAGTAGTTTCTATTCTCTTGTCCATTATCCCACTACAACCCCGACTCAAAACTATTAGGGACAAATCAGGGCTGCAAGCAAGCTACAGCTGGTGTCTTGCCAAACTGATCCGCCATCATCGGAAGGTTAGGGAGGAATATATCTTCCTCGTTTCACGCTTATGGGGTTTCTAGAAGATCTAGAATTAGTAACCCTAAACCAGTTAATTCAATTAAGAATAAACCCGGGGGAATACTATAGCGAGGGGGTGGGGGGGGGGAGGGGCGGTAGTAGGGTAACCCATGATTGATTCTTCAAGTCCCTTGCGGCCCACCAGGTCTTGCTAGAAGGCAACCATTTCTTTGGCAAAGTTCTGAACCGTGGACCGTCTGTGAGATTAGGGTACTAGATCTCTCAAACTTGAGTGAGACAAACTCACTGTTCCCCGAACTCAATGTCTTGAAGGGATGCCTACTAAGGGTCCAAGTACCCAATAGTCATATACTTACCCAGAGTCTGTATATACTATAATTACTATTACCAAATCCCAAGTACCCAATTATTGGGTACATGGACCCTTTGAGAATGTTATGTGCGGATTTACCACGTGATTTCCGTAACACAAAGCTTGCGTTGGGCCTGTAAGGGAAAATAGAGACTACGTAAAGGCAATGAGTCCTAATTAGTCACGGTATATATGGTGGGGAACTACGAAACTCAAAGAGTTTTCGGATAAATCCCAGACCCACAGATTCATCAGCAGGTCAATATGGTATAAGGGTTATGGCAGGGCTCGGGACTTCTTGAACATGATGCCCCTCTCTGGTTGTGCGACTTCTTGATTTCCAGAATGGTCTTACTAGTACCCAACCAGATGTCGCTAACCCGAACCCAAACCTTAAATATTCCAAAAACCCTAGACCAAATAATCCATATGTCATCCCTCGAGAACCTTTAAAATGGTCCTACTAATGCCCAACAGTGCGCAATCAGAATGTCTTGAAGCGTGTCTTAAGAGTGAAGAATGTCACGGTTTCAGGTTCAGGGTTCCGGGGTGTATTGAATCGCATGCTACGGATGGCATGCATGAAGTAAATAGTTGAGAGGTTCTTTTCAGGATTGTCCGCGTTTTATCTTGATTAGGTTGAGGTGCTCATGGAATCTTAAGGCGCCACTCAACGACAGCGCATGTTTAGTAGGATTGATCTAAGATGATCTATGAAAAAACGGCGCATTCAAATAAAGCGCACACGCAACACATCAGATACACAACTCTTTTGTATGCATACAGGGCTTGCGCTCGCCACGTAGGTCTTATGGAACAAAGTTGCGGTACCCCAGAAGATCCCCAAAAAACACACACACATGCATTAGAACCTCAAAAGAGTGCAGCCGCAGTCTGGAGATATCGCGAGATCCTAGTGCACCCCAGTGTCGTCACAAAGAACATTTCTGCCTGCATATATATATATATATCTCTCTCTCTCTCTCCCTCTCTCTCTCTCTCTCTCTCGCTCTCTCTCTCTCTCTTTAGTGTGAAAAGCCCCATGGCCCTTATCATCTTGACCCTATAACCCTAAACCCTCAACTCTAAGCCCTAAACCCACAGCTACTGGTAACGGCCCAAAAATAACTGAGAAAGCCCAATATCCCTTAATCAGGGAATATACTCTAAATTATACTAGGGTCCCTAAAATGGTTCACAGTAGATCATATTCTCTAACTAAGGGATATTGGATTTTCTGGGAAACTGAGAACCCTAAACCCTAAAACCTAAACTCAAACTCCAAACTCTAAACCCTAAACCCTAAAACCCTAGACCCTAAACCCTAGCACCAAGGCTCTGCGAAGTTGGCATAGATAGCAATGTGGACGATGAGAAGCCAGTTTGTTTGTCCAAATTTCCTTGGCCATAAAGGTTTAAGGTATACAGGGATAATGGAAAATGGAGACTACTATAATGGGGTTATATAGGGGTACCTTAAAGGGGTTTATAGGGGATGTAAATATATAGGGGTGAGGGTTTAAGGTTTAGAGTTTAGGGTTTAGAGTTTAGAGTTTAAGGTTTAGGGTTTAGAGTTTAGGGTTGAGGGGTTGAGGGCTTCGGGTTTAGCGGTTCAATGTGTTGGATTGCACGACCCAGAGGCATGTGCAGAATTGTTAAAATTATGTTCTCTCCTGACTATAGATTTGAGCGGCCATAAACTTCTGGGACATATAACTGGCGTGTAAATACAATTACTGAGTAGGCTACCAAAAGGAAAGCGGACCTTCAGGGAACCCTAAACCCTCAATCCCAAACCTAAATTTCATTTGCCCAAACCCCCATGTAGCTTTCGCTGTCAAACTCATCTCTGCTCAAGACTTATTGAGGGCTTACGGAGGACTTGGTTAGGAAGGCTTAGTAAGTATGCCTGCAATCTTTATAACCAGTACATACCAGTATATTCAAACCCTAAAACCAAGTAAAGCCAGGTATCCCCGTCCTTAGCCTTATTCAGAAGCTGGTTAAAGCTTCACATCTAAGCCCCGACCTAAGCCCTAACCCCTATGAGGGGTAAACCCTGAACCCTAACCCCCCAAGCCCCTAAACCCCAAGCCCCGTATAATCACGTATAGGAGTTTAGACCCTAAACCCTGAACCCTCTATACTCCCCTATATAACCCCCAAATTAAGGAGCTTAGACTGTGGCTAACCCAAGGTTCCAGCAGCGTGGATCTCGAACTGACCAAGAGATCCCACCAATCAGAATGAAGGCCACAGCAGCCTTTGTTGAGGGTTTAGAGGTTTGGGGGTAAGGGTTTAGGGTTTTGAGTTTAGGTTTTAAAGTTTAGGGTTTAGGGGTTAGGGGTTTGAGGGTTTTGGGTTTAGGGTTTGGGATCTTAAAATTTAAGGGTTTAGACTTTGGGGTTCAGAGTTAGGGTTTAAGTCTAGGGTTTGGAGTTTAGTGTTTAGGGTTGGATACTGCCACCGCCCGCTAACAGTTTACATTAGGGGTCATATTAAGGGCGGCTGCATATAACTCTTCTATAACCCTAACAGTCCTTCTTGGACATCTACACAAGGTTTAGGGTCTAGGGTCAGCTTTGTGCTACGAGCTGCTCGGAAGACTGATCACAAGGCAGCAACTGGTCAGGAGGATGGCTGGCGTCTAACAATAATGTAGAGGCCTACTGACAATGACAAATAGTATGGTCCCAGATTCCTTGTATAGTTGTGGTGAGAGTAGCTGGAATATACGTCAACAAATCATTGGTAACCAGCTAGCTTCTACGGTTTCTTTGCAAGTTTGTGTTGTGTTCAAAATAGCGAAAGCATGTTCAACAGAGACCCATTCGCCAGCAGAACAGCCGATGTAAAGGGCCCATGTCTCCCAACGAACGATGTCGAGGAGTCCAAGACATTGCGATGTACTACAATCATCGCACTTTTGCGAGAGATATGTATGCCCCAAGGTCCAGGCAGCTGTAAAGCAGATTCACTAGTTCGTGTGCAGATAGCTTAGTAGCGCTAATACCAGAATTAACAGCAACAACCGTCATTATCCTAACAATAAACAAAAATGTCAATAAAGATAGTAGTACCCCTTCTTACCAAAGTACTAGTATGTGCTGAGTCTCCTGGACCTTGTGGGTATGGATCAAACACGAGGGCTACAGGATAATCAGCCGCTTCTTTTTCACGTCTGCTCCTACAATGTAGCCTCACACTGAGGAATTTAGCCTTAGGTACAAGCATCTAGTATTGAATTGTGAATTGTGGTATCTCTAGGTAAGGGATTACAATAGTAACCCCCCCCCCCCCCAAAGGTACCCCCCCAGATTAAGAACTCTATTCGGCCTTATTAAGCCCTATATAGTCCTTATTAGCTCCTTCAACCATGGGGGGTACCTTTGGGGGGGGGTACTATTGTAGTCCCTTCCTAGGTGGACACCCAACATCTACGCTCACCAAAATTACAAAGGATCCCTGTACACGCTCACTGGAACCCTACCTCATATGATAATTCTATGATGACATATGAACCATTGTCTAAACTCCCAGTATCCCCCATAATAACCCCTATAATAGTCCCGTATATAACTTGTATAACCCCCTTAAGGAGTTTAGACTATAGCTCCTATGCGTGATGAAGGGATCATTCTACCCAAACTTGAAGTCAATTCTCGCAGGAAAGACATTGTAGCAAAAGTCCGCAGCTATACTCAATGGGTTTAAGCTTCCGATGATCGACATACATCGGGATGCGAAGGTGGCTGAATTTTTTGTAGTCAAACTATGTTTCTTGGTTTTGTTCGAAGTAAATCTGGGGGGAACCATGTGTATAAGTAATGCGCCACTTTTGGTACTGAAATCTATGAATCATATCCCTCATGCCTAGACCCTTGTTTAAGGCTTCTTGGATCACTAGGATAAGTCCTGCATCTATGCTGTCATTTGGACCCGAAGGGTTTCGGGTCCTGTAGCCCCGGTTCTCGAGTGGAGGTTCGGTACCAGACGCTGAGAGCCAACGCGGACAGAGAGGGTTTAGGGTTTAGGCTTTTGTGTGCATGATTTAAGATCTAGGGAGTCTGCCTGGACCCTGGATGTCCTTCTTTTTTGGGGGTAATGTCCCATAAATTTGTGGGGTATACCCCAAAAACGGTAGGACATCCAGGGTCCAGGTGGGGGCTAGGGTTGAAGGTTTAGGATCGGTCTACGGTTCAGCATTCGTCAAGGTTGCTACAGCCCTCCTGCATAAAGACCGCCACAATCTAAGTACTCCTGTGCTTTCGAACGGCCAAGAAACTGTCCCTTCATAAAAGTTCTGCATTGTCTTCGGTCCTAATCCCTTCCCGCAAAAACATTGACACCCCCCCGTACTATTCACTGTTATTGTTATACTGATATAATCATGTTGCACTCGTTGTTAGTGGGGTTTGGTGAGGATTAATATTTGGATGAGGGGATTATTTTGGTGGGGCATGAGAAACATAGGCCCCGTGAGAAGCCAAGGTACATATCACACGGTTCAAGTTCAAAACCCTGCATGTGGTTTATGGTTCAGGGTTGGGGGTTTGGGTTGAACAGCCCAAACCCTAAACCAAAACTACTTCCAAGACATAATTAGGTCAGTTACGACTACCCTGAACGAACCTTCAAGTTGCTCAAAATACTTGCTAACCTAGAGCCTGAATTCTAGCTGTTCGCAGTACCTCCTGATTTTGAAAGAATGCGGTTTAGGGCTTACGGTTTAGGGCCTTTAATACCTTATGGCGAGATATTCATGCCATGACTGTCCTACTCTTTGAGACCCTGCATGTACTAAGGGTCCGGGTCTGCGATTGAGGGTTACAAAAGGGGATATAGAAAACTTTCCTACTGTAACTCCAGGGTCCAACACAGTTCTCGTCCAATTACCCAAATATTACTTGGAGGTCCATTGTACTTATAACCGCTTAGTAACTGTAGTTATAACCCAATTATATCTTGGGTAACTGTAGTTATGGAACTTCTATTTCGGTTATAGCTACAGTTACTAAGTAGGTTATGAGTACAATGAACCTCCAAGTAGGGTTTAGGGGTTTAGGGCTTAGGGGTATACACTTTGGGCCAACTGCGCTCCTAAATACCCACTTTGCAACCTCAGTGTGCTTGGAAGCTGACGGTTCTTGGGGCTTTGCGCAAAATTCACACAACGCCACTAGTTTCTCTAACAGAGAACTTAAACGTGCGGGTGTTCACCCTTTATGCTGGTTGGGGTTTAGGGTGTTTGCGGTTTAGGGTTCAGGGGGCTTAGGGTTTAAAGGTGTTTGGGGTTTAGGGTCTTAAAAGTGTTTTGGGTTCCTAGTTTTTTGGGTCTAGGGTTTAGGGTTGAAAGGTGTTTGGGATTGACGGTTTAGGGGGTTCAGGGTTTTCAAGGTTTAGGGTTAAGGGCCATTCTGTTACCTACTTTAGGGGGTATAGGCAGGGGTTGGGTACAATAAGCAACCTCGCCTGCCTTTTTTGACACCTCGCCGGCGTGTGAGGCCTACTAGTGCTGAAGTGGCAGCGGTGGATTGGATACAGCTCAACCATGCGGGCTAAGAAGCCTAAGCCCTAAACCCTCTTAATTAAGGGCTGTCTGCCCATAACATCCAGACATGGTAGTTTCCCTAAATAAGGGGACCCCAGTATAGACCCCAAAATACTATAGGCCTTATTAAAGGGATCCCCAAGAAGGTACCCTTAATTTTCGGAAACCCCCATATGTAGGAATATGTGCAGGTCGGAATGAGGGCAACATTGCAGTGATCCAGTCACCGCTGCCACCTCAGCATAGTAAAGCGAGTGCTGCTCAGATCTCCTGGTTGCAAAGACGACTGGGTTTTGGAGTCCTTTCTTGGGGTTTGAGAGCTGGGATGGATTGAGGGGCCCTGCAAAAATCCAATTCTTATGGATTATATATATGGCTATGCAGGGACTATGGTCATGAGACTTGGAAAATTTCCGAGGAAAACCCTAAAACTTTGGGGTTTAGAGCTTGGGAATGACAACGAACATGGAGGCGACTATGGTCTTCAAAGTGTGGGGTTTAGGGTGGCGAGAATCTGATGGAAACAATGGAAAGTGAAGCGGGAACTCAAGCTTAGGAACTTGGTAGTTTCCCTAAATAGGGGGACCCCAATGTAGACCCCAAAATACTATAATGGGGACCCCAATAAAGGTACCCCTAATTTGGGGAACTGCCCACTTGGATAATCATGAACTGTTAGGTGGGACTTACTTTGGTGCTGAATTCAAGAAGGTTTACACAAGGTTGTATACGGTTTGGGCATGTGGCCCTAAACCCTAAACCTAGGGCTTATGGTTTAAGGGTTAGGGTCAGGGAGTAGGGTTTACAGATAGCTGGGGGTTTGCTTACCAAGGGACCATGGCCCAAGGGGGGTTTAGGATTTAGGGTTCAGGGTTTAGGGTTCAGGGTTTAGGGCTTGGGGTGGATGCATACAAATGAATGGAAAGTACGGCGTTTAGGGTTTACGGATATGGCCCCTACATGGAGACTCACGCGGAAAAGAACATGTGGATGAAACGGAAACTGGGATTATGTACTTGTTTATAGGCGTGTGAGTAAAGTTGCGTACGGCCTTGATAAGGCTTAGACCCTAAACCCTGAACCTAGCCTGGCCCCGACGAGCTCCCCCGCCGTCCCAGGGAGGGGGGACTGGACAGGAAAATGCCAGCCGTCGAAGTCCGAGCCGTCGACCTCCAGGTCGATGAGATACGCGGCCATTGTCGCGATCGGCCCATTGATGATGCAGCGCCGGTTGGGGTTGCCATGAAGCTTCCCCCATACTATGCGCCAGGTTTGAGCAAGCTGCTGCCTGATATGCCCAAATTGACGAATCAGCTTCCAGAACACTTGCCAGTGCTGTGTTAGGGTGGTAAGCCCGGGGTCCACCGTAAACCCTCACCGATTTGGAACACTACTTCCAGGGAGCCGCGATTGTGCCGATTTGCGGCGGCATCATGGGATTTTGGCTACCCCAAGGGGGAGGGGGAAGATAGGTAACATTACAAGGAATTATGTGAGAGTTATATGGGATTGCAGAAGGGTTGCAACAAGTAGTTAGGGGGATTTTGGTAGAGGGATTTTGGTAACCCTGACCCCAATAGAATGACCCTATGATGCTCATAGGATCCCCTTTGGGGGGGTGGGGGGTTGGGTAACCAAACTCCAGTGTTCTACTACGTCCTGCCAATAACCACCCTAAACCTTAGAACCTAAACCCTAGACTCCAAAACATGAGAGCCGTAATCAGTCTAAACTCCATGGTTATGGTAGTCCCATATGTAATTCCCTATATATTCCCCCAATTAAGGAGTTTTGACTATATCTCATAAGAAACCTACACCATTGCAACTCACTGGATCCCTGAAACATCTGTATTCCCTGCGCGTAGCTGAAGGTCTGAACCTCAACGGTATCTAGAATGATTGGTTTAGGGTTCAAGGGCCTTTTTGTGTGGTGTAAAGGGTTTGGGGCCATCATTCTACCGACTGTTCAAGTCCAGGTAAGCCTGACACTCTCACATTCAACTGATTTAAACTCCAAACCCTAAAACCGTGCCCTAAGCCCTGAACCCTGACACCCCCCGCGCTAGAATCTATACTGGGATGCTGTTAAAGAACTTAAAAAAAGGCTACTATAACAAGGAAACCTTACTCTTTGCTATATACTATATACTCATATGATCGTAACTTAATTTGAGTTCCACAATAGCAACCCGGTAAACCCCAAACCTCCTACCGAGGATAAGGTAAAAAATGAAAAAAAACATGATGTTAACGTTTCAGGTGGGTAGATACCAGGTGGATACCCCTACATAAGTCATACATGAGGCTCATGATTACAAGGCGGCTTACGTGGGGGCACTATGCCTTACAAGGGCTGAGTAAGGCTTATATTATATGGGCAAAACTACCCACCTCAAACTTCTATAGAGTAATTCCTTTTAGGGGTTAGGGGTTAGGGTTTAGGGTTTAGGGTAATTCCTTTTAACGCAATCCCCCACCCCCCCAATATCAAAAACAGCGGTTGCAATATCAGGGGAGAGGATGACTTTGGTAGCGCTAATCCTCAATAATGGGAACCTTAGAGTAAGAGTCACAAGATCCTCATTGTTGGGATTCGAAGGCTATGTAGGGATATATTGCGTTTAGGGTCTAGGGTGGGGCTTGATCTAGAGGTCCTTTATTAAAGGGGCTATACAAAGGTTGCGTAGCGACATATTGGTTTGAGGGTTTGGGATTTAGGCTGGGGGTCCATGAGGGTGTCCTTTAAGTTAGTGATGGGATCCTGTTTTAAGCGAACAAATTGAAGAATCCCATCATGGTCCTTTGCTCCCAGGAGGGGTATCCTAGTGACACGAGGATATGAAGGGATCTGAGGTACCTTATTGGGATCCCCTTGACAGTCAGGGGGTGGTTTGCTTACACCCTGACCCTCAACCTACATCAATCCCGACCTAAACCCTGGTCATGAAGCCTGAACCTTAACCCTAATCCCTAAATCCGAGCCCCGAATCCTGACCTGAATGAGAAAAACTAAGTTGCAAACAGGGTGTTGAAGTTAGCCCTGAGCTCCAAATCCCACCACCCTACACTTATAGGGTAGTTAGGGTTGACTCCCTGGTGCTTAGGAGGGAATTCGGGAATGGATTATGGGGATTCTGACTAGGGATTATATCGGAAGTACTATAGGGATCCATTCCCCCATTCCCTCCTAAGCACCAGGGAGTTGAGGGTTTTAGATGAAGGCTCAGGAAGCCTACAACCACGCCCCGAATCCCAAACCATCCAAATCCTACAAAGGTATAGTCCCCCTAAGTAGATAGAAGATGGCTTTGGGTATATTATAATAATAAGCTCGCCAGATACCCCATATTCTATCTACTTAAGGGGCACTGCACCCTAAACCCTGAACCCTGAACCCCATGTTCTGTCTACTTAAGGGGAACTACAACCCTTGGGCTCCGGATACAGGCGAGCTCGGGCGGCATTGCCATCGCCATCTCCCTGCCAAACTGGTGGAGTAGCTCTGGAGGTTGGGGAGCTTATTTCAAAACCGTGTACCCAGAACCGCGTAACCCTAAACCAAATATATCCTCGTATATAAGCCCGTTTTACTTGCAACCTGCTGCGTAGCTGTGCTTGCAACCGAATGATAAATCCTAGAACTAGAATTGCCCAGGTACGGCCGGGTTGTTAGCACGATGCTACGTGGGTCGTAAGTACGACGGAACTCCAAGGAAACCCCTATACGTCCTCAAACCCGCACATATACATTATATATATATATATATATATAGAAGTGCATGCACCCTATAACTATCATCTAGTATATGTATATCCCTCACATGAGGCCTTAGATCCTTTTTAACAACCACAGGGAGCCCATTTAACGAGGAAGGCTCCGGTATTTGGAGGAAATCTTGCACGACTTAGGATCTCCAGAATGCCGTAATTGCTGGCATAAGCCACAAAACTCAGCCCTAAACCGGCAAGCCAATACAAAACTTACCATACCTTCGGGTTCTCAAGTTTCCTTAATCTCATGACTTTTTATATAAAATGTTAAGATCAAAAATCCGCCCCGCCAGACCCGAAGAGATGGAAATAAACCCTATACCTAAACCCTAAACTATATGTCCTCCATGCACAATCTCTCAGCCTCACAGAGCGCCAAGTACGTTTGAAGCCTCTGAGGCCGGCCAGCTCCGTTGGCAGGGCTAAAAAGGGCTTAAGGATTGAGGTTTAGGGATTAGGGTTTAGGGATTAGGGTTTAGCTCCGTTGGCAGGGCTCAAACGGCTAGGGAGCTGATGTGGGTCCCTACAAATCTGAATGGATATGCATACCTATATACATATACATGACAACATATACATGACAATACGACAATACATATATATATATATATGTCGACTTGTTTAAGTGCAAGGACAAAGGTTTTTAGGCTTCAGGATTCAGGGTCAAGGGTTCGCGGTTGAAGCCTTAGGGTTGAGGATTTAGGGTTCAAGCTTTGGGTTTTAGGGCTCAGCGTTGAAAAGCCCGCTTTGCTTCTTTGAAGGGTTGTGGGTCCCAGAAAGTTCCATATCCCTTCATCAGGCAATATACCCTAAATTCTTCTAGGGTCCCTAGTATGATTGAAGGTGTATTGCCTAATTAAGGGATATTAGACTTTTTGGGGTGAGGGCTTTTGGGTCAAGGCTTAGGGTTGCAAAAGTTGAAAGCTCCAGGCTTGGCGTTTGTGGATTATAGGGGCGGCGTTTAGCCTGGAAGATTCAGGTCAACCAGTATTGCAAGAGTAGTAGTACTATGATACCCTAAAAAAGAAGGCCCTCATATAATCACGTGTATAGTAGAACCCTAAGGGTCCAAGTACACAATAATCATATACTTACCCAAAACCTGTACCATGATTACTATTACCCAAATCCCAAGTACCTACTTATTGGGTACATGGACCCTCTGGGGAACTGTTTCAGGATCAGGGAAGTGGCCGACTGAAGAAAACTGCACCTCCATGATCCAAAGTCTTGACAGCGGCTCGTAAGATTTAACGCTCAAAGTGTGGCACCCTAAGCCCTAAACCCTAAACCCTAAACCCTAAACCCTAAGCCCTAAACCCTAAACCCTAAATCCTAAACCCCAAACCCTTATTGCGCCCGAAGACTACTGGCCGAGGTGCAGCCTGTTGCACAACATTTTGCACTCTGAGCCCCAAACCCCGTCGAACCCTAAGGCTCCAAATAGCCCAATGTAGGCCATATCTATAGACTTTGGGGCCCAATGTAGGTACTATTTATAGACATGGAGCCCTAAAGTAAACCTTCAAGCCCAAAACCACAGATCCTACCTCCAAAGCCCTTAAACCCCCCAAAACTCCAACTCCTGAGCCCTACAAACCCTTTCACTTAGGTGGACCCCCCACCCAGTAATAGTGACTATAGGGGATAATAGGGATTATATTAGGCTCCTCTTATTGTATTCTTATTATACCACTATTACAGGGTGAGGGGTCCTCCCAACCTTTAACCATAGTTCCCTAGCGCTACCAACGGTCGCGGACATATGCACAATGCAAGGTTTTATACCGAGAGTTTCGATATCTGCTTTCAAGGGACTATGCTAGTCTGGGTAGATACTATTATCGCATAACACCCTATACACCCTAACCGTCGCGGCCCTCTCGGCCTAGAGCACTAAACACTTGACCCAACCCTACGCCAGGCAAGTATATGACGAAACATCTTCGAACTCGGGTGCTACGGTATGGAAAAGCAATGCCGAGGGCGCCAAGGGGACCAATGTAAGCATCATTTGTATACGTGGATTTTCCAAGGAACCGTTGGGGCAGACAGGTCATGACATGCACATAGCTTGAGCGTTTGCTTACCTGGACACTAGATTGAACATCTTAAGCCCTGAATCTCCATCAAACCCAAATGCGTAATTAAGCCCCTAACCCTGACCCTTCAGACCTTAAACACTACAAATCCAAAATCCAAACTAAATCCTTACCCCACCATAAAGCCTAGACCCTAAAACCCTAAGCCCGAAAACTTTAAGCCCTAAAACCCGAAGCCCTAAAACCCTAAACCCGAAAACCCAAATCCCTTTAGCTCGCTCTGCACCTAAAATCCTACAACCCAAAAACCCTAAAACCGTAAACCCGAAAACCCAAATCCCTGTAGCTCACTCCGCACCCTGCCCTAAGGGTCCAAGTACCTAATAATCATATACTTACCCAAAACCTGTACCTAAATCACTATTACCCAAATCCCAAGTACCTAATTATTGGGTACATGGACCCTAATCCTAAACCCTAAACCCTAAACCCTATATACCCCTATATATCCCTACTTTATCCCCTTTAAAGGGGACCCTAATTTTTGGGTACATGGACCCTGTGGGCTGGGCGTCGCGCCCGGCGCATTCGGCGGGGCTTCCGATGCTAAGCTCCTCAGGCTCCGCAAGCCTCGGGCAGGTTAACCCAGAGGGTCCAAGTACCCAATAACTAGGTACCTTTAAAGGGGATCTATAGGCATATATAGGGGTATATAGGGGGATATAGGGTTTAGGGTTTCAGTTTTTAGGGTTAGGGGTTGAGGGATTCGGGTTTCAGTTCTACATAGCACTTAGGACCCCTACTAAGGGTTAACCCTTAATTACCTATCATAGGAATATAAGGGAATCCCAAAGGGTTAAGGGTCGAAGGTCCAAGCTAAGTCCCAAGGAGAGTTTTAGGGTTAGGGGATGAGGGTGGGGGTTGGGGATTGAGTGTTTGAGGTTTAGGGTTTTGGGGCTGAGGGTTGAGGATTTACTGTTTACGGCTTGCAGTTTGGGATTTAGGGTTGAGGATTTAGTGTTCAAGATTTAGGGCTGAGGCTTGAGGATTGAGTGTTTAAGGCTTAGGGTTTTGGGGCTGAGGGTTGATTTACTGTTTACGGTTTGCGGTTTGGGATTTAGGGTTGAGGATCTAGTGTTCAAGATTTAGGGCGGAGGGGCTTAGGGTTGAGGTTCAAGGGTTTGAGGTTTAGGGTTGCTGTCTTTAGTCTTTGGGGCTTGACATATGAGGTTAGTGCTTAGGGTTGAGGTATTTCGGGTTGAGGGTTTAGGGTGTAGTGTTGAAAAGCTTAGGGTTTATACAGGGCGCGGCCCCTTCGTTATAACCTGGGTTACAAGTAACTTATATACAAAGGGCTACCTATAATTCTAAGATGTGGAAGTTATCCATATAAACATGTGACTACCGGGCACCACCCTGTAGGAATATACAGGCCTTTTGCAGGGGTTGTAATAGGGGCACTTTTGCCAATTAGGGCTTGGAGTCGGGTCAGGCAAACCTTTTTTTTATAAAGGGCTACAAAAGAGTCATGGAATGGTTAGTAAGGCTTAGTAAGGGGATATAATCTATTACCTAACTTCCAGGGCTTCTCAGAGAAAGGGATACGGTTTGCGGCTGGGAGTAGTTCAGGGCTTAGGCGCTTAGGGTTTACAGCTTGGAATTTAACCCTAACCCTAAGCCCAATAAACCCTATAAACACTGTAAACCCTGTAAACCCTAAACCCTTACTGTGTTTAGGATTCAGCGTGTGTGCGCTTCAGGATTGAGGTTTGGCGCTTAGGCTCCGGGCTGAGGGCTTTGGGGCGGAGATCGTTGATTACTGTTGAAGGATTGGAGAGTGGGAGTTAGGATTTAGGGATTAAGGTTCAGGGTTTAAGGATTAAGGTTTAGGGTGCAGGGTTTAGGGTTCAGGGCTCAGGGTTTAGGGATAAGGGTTTAGAGATTAGGGTTTAGGTCATTCTTGACGTAGCCAGGAAGCATACAATTGCAGCATAAAACTTCTGTACGTGATGTTCACGCCGTTGGGCTAAATGAGCAAAGTACTTCTCTCACGGCTAGACGGGAAGACGGGGATTCAAGACCAAGGTTCGCTTGCAAACTTCCTATCAGAATATTGAGTGCTTTTATCATTACTTCGAGCACTGGGCAAATTCTGGCCACCTTGCCCGACCTCACCTTACAAATGTGGCTCATAAAAAAACATGTTCCCAACCCTAAACCCTAAACCCTAAACTGCATCATCTTAAAATGACTGGCAGACAGGGATACAAAGTTTTACACAACCTTGGTTTAGGGCTTAGGGTCTAGGGTTCAGGATTTAGGGTTTAGGATTTAGGGTTTAGGATTCAGGGTTTAGGGTCTAGAGTTCAGGGTTTAGGGTCTCGAGTTCAAGGTTTAGGGTGGGTGAGATGAATGCTCCATGGGACCCCATACCTGAATCCAAGGTTTCAACTATGCTCCCTTCAAAGGGCCCTGAATTCGGTATTGATATGAGCTGTAGTCTAAACTCCTTGAAGGGGGGGTTATATAAGGGTTATATAGGGGTATACTGTAGGGCTTATTAAAGGGGATACTAGGAGTTTAGACTATGGCTCATATTCTTTACTCTTTAACACTCTACAAGCCCAATTGAGGGCCCGTAGTTAGGAACCAGGAAACAGTTAGCGGCATATATTCAGGACCCAGATCATACTTGCAGCAATTTGTGGCGTTTTAGGGTCTAATCTCAGGGCCTCCATGATCGCTCGTGAGTCGTGACAACAGAAAATGGCCACGCTAAGCCTAAAGCCTTAAACCAAAACTATGTCTGCAAAACACGCAGTCAGTCCTTAAATCCCAACCCCAACCTTTTTTTACTTACCCGTTCTTAGTAGGGAACACGGAAATATAATCCCTTAAGAAATTCCCACATACTATATTCCCTCATTCCCTACAAACAACCAGTAAGTCTACGAGCAAAACCCGGGTCTGGCCTTTGCAGAACTGCCAGAGCCACTCGTTCAACGGAGCTCGCGCCCCAAATGCCCTGCCACCTGCCGCGAGACGCTTATAGGGTTTGTTGGGTTTAAGGACTTAGGGCTTCGGCCCTAACCCTAAACCCTGAAGTATAGAGAGGGCTGCGAACAATTTGGTTTCCCTACGATCTTAGCTCACTTCGCAACATGTCATGTTCTTGAACTCCCTGGACAGACCCACCACCAGTCAGCCGAGCAATGGTCAATTAGTATACGTTCTTTCCCAACCAACGAAATTATTGCTAATGCCCCCAAACCCTAAACCCTAAGCCCTAAACCCTAAGGGGTAGGTTCTTGCGAGACGGTTAAGAATTTACAGGTCAGAGTTGCAGGTGCGCAGGGTTAGCAAGGTTAGCAACCTGATGAGCATAATAAGTGTAGGATTTTCACGGGGGTAGACTGGAAGGTACTTCCAGGGTCCCAAGCATGATTTTTGACTACAACAATATGACAACTATCCCAAGGCCCCCAGCATCGCGGAGTACAACAATACGAGCAGTTATACCAAGTGCCATGTACTCCCTCACTTGTCCGCAAACTGCCTTCGAAAGTACAGCCATGTTGCGCCCCCTGCAAGGTGAACCACGACAGCTTGAGATGGAAGTCCTTCAGAATCTTAACCTCCACCCTTATAAGAGCTGTAGTCTAAACTCCTAGTATCCCCCTAAATAATGGAGAATCAAATGGAAAAGAAAATGGAAAATGAAATGGAAACTACTATATATATAGGATTATGTAGGGGACTAAAGGGGTTATAGTCGAAACTCCTAGTTTCCCTCTTAATAACCCCTATGGTAGTCCCCTTTTTTTAATCCCTATATAACCTTGTCGAGTTTAGACTACAGCTCATATGTAAAGTCCCAGACCTCAAGGCAGAAACCCTACACCCGAAAACCCTGGCCCTAGGCCCTAAACTCATCTCAACCGGCAGCCTCCAACCATATGATCTATAGTCTAAACTCCTTAAAGGGGCTTATATAGGGGATGATATATGGGACTATTAGAAGGGTTATTAAGGGGGATACTAGGAATTTAGACCATAGGTCATATAGCCTGAACTTCAGACTCCAAACTGGCCCGAAAAGCCTGCAGGTTGTATGCATGACCCGGAGATTCTACACCCAGGGATCCAAATAGCACAATGCAGGTACTGTTCAAAGACTTTAGGGCCCAATGTAAGTATCATTTGTCTACTTGGATCCTACGTGGCACTTAGGACCCGTACTAAGGGTTAACCCTTAGGTACCTATAATAGGAGTATAAGGGAATCCCAAAGGGTTGAGGGTCTAAGGTCCAAGCTAAGTCCCACGGAGGATCCTTAGGGAAAGTAATGAAAACAACAGCCAAAAAAACTTTGAGAATCCCCAAACCCTAAACCCTAGGCCGTTGCTCTACAGACTTCCGGGGGTCAGGTGCACCTGGACAAGAAGTCTGGAGAAAAAATGAACCCTGATAACAACTCCCTCTTAACATAATTTACCATAATATGGGTGTAAAGGGTTTAGACCGTTCCCTATATCCCAAACCTTACACAAAACCAGGACCTGGACCAAAACCAACCCCCAAATCCTAAACTCTACATCCTGAGCCCTACACTCGAAACACTACTGCCCACACCCCTGGACTCTAAGCCCTATGGACCCCAGGCCCTAAGAACCTATTCCACACACCACAAACTCTCAATCCTAGACCCTAAACTTACTGGTTCTTGGCAGGGAAGAAGGGTATATATTGTATATATATATTATATAGAGACTATAATATAGGGACGATATAACATTATTCCCGACTAAGTCAACTCTGCTTTCTCTACAGGGCCTCGGAGAGCCCAAACTTAGTACCATGTCTAGCCTCTGTTGGGCTCTTTTCCCCCTTGTTGGTTCAGATCTTAGGATTTCAGATTTGGGGTTCAGGTTTCAGGGTTTAGGGTTCAGCATTTAGGGTTCAAGGAAACCCTCTACCCTAAACCCCTAAAAAGTTTAGGGTCAAAAATGGTATCCTAAAGTTTATAACTTCTTAGCCTAAACCGTCCTATTCATAAACCCTGTATGTTCCGCCAAACATGCACTGCACGACGCGCGTAGCAGGCGACTCTTCAAAGTGAGCCAGAGGCCACTTCCCAGAAGCCTATGGGTTTAGGGTTTGAGGATGCTTGGGTTATCAGCACAAGGGTTTAGCCGGCAGAACAAGGTTCGGGGGTGGAGTATGCTACAGTTTGAAAGGCAGTCAGGCAAAAATGTGGGGAACGAGTCAGGCTTCCACATTAAGGGTTGGGGGCAAGAGGTATGTCTAGCATCCATCTGCAACAAGCGGATGTTATCCTGGACCCTCCATACATATAAAGTTCACTTGACATTAAAGACTTCGCCCCTCATTTATAAAATCCCGCCGCCGTAACACAGTCATCACCAGCCCAACAAATATAAAATCCCGAAAAATATTTGATGGATTTAAACATTCTGATAGGGTTTCAACTGACTCCAAACAGATGTTAAGCTTACATTTTCGGCATTATCATACCGGGCCTCCACCAGAATGGAAATAGACCAATCGGGGGGGTTGTATTTATGCGAAGCTAACGTTATACAATACCCCTGTGTAAACGGTACAAGGTGGTCCTGGGTTTCAAACTTTGCAAGCTGGTGCAACGGAGGGTTTATGGTAGTCACCCACCGACGAAACTTCAGAGTCGATGGCCTGTTTTTAAACAATGACCTACTGCTGCTTAAGGGGGCGTGGGGAGTGAATAAAATTATAGGGGTATGTGCCCCAGAGGGTCCATGTAGCCAATAATTAGGTACTTGGGATTTGGGTAATAGTGATTTTGGTATAGGTTTTGGGTAATTATTAGGTACTTGGACCCTTAGGGTGCGGGGATTATATAGGGAGTATTGTAGGGATCCATTCCCCCACTCTCACTCAAGCACCAGTGAGATGAAGTGTATCCCATCTTGAATCTGAACACCCAGACACAATGTATTCCTCATAGGAACCCTAAACCCTAAGCCCTATAGTGGAGGCCGGCCAAGTTTAAAACCGGTCTGGGTAGACTTCATGACCGTGGCAATGCGAAAACCATCTTCAAAATATACCAGCAACATCCCTCCATGAAGACACCTACCCTTATTTGGTGAAAGGTATAGATTTTTAAGGCCGACATAGAATAGCCAATGACGCGAAGAAGAAAAAAACAAAAACGACTAACAAATCTCCTGTCCAATTTTTGGGAGATCCAGGTTACTCTAGGTAGAAAGGCTACTGCGACATCCGGAGATATTGCATGGCAGGGACCCTAAACCCTAAACCCCAAAAGGTAACCTTGACAATCCCTTTCCAAAGGGTCCAAGGTCCCATATATTAGGGCTTCAGTTAAGAACCATGGGGTTTGGGACCCAAAGCCTCCTCGAAGCCATGGCTAATCCCAATTGCCTTTGCCTAGGGTTTAGGGTTTTGACGAAGGGTCCCAGCCAAACAGTTTCTGGTTGAGGGTTTGCCGAAAATACAACTTGGGCCCTGAACACCTGTGTAGGAACCTTTTATCTTTGGGCAACCCCAAACCCTAAACCCTTAAACCCTGGACACGATTTGTGTAATGGGACGCTTCAGTGTAGAGATCCCCCGAATACTACCCTGCTCAGAGAGTTCACCCGTAGATTATAACCCTAGATACCATTAAAGAAGCTTAAAGGGGGCACCCAAAGTGGGCAGCATAGCGCATGGTTACTGGAAGGTAACTCAGAAGTTTAGGGCCTGTGGATTCAAAGCCAAGCTGCTCTTCACGGTATACAAGAGAATCAGTTTCAGCCTATTGTGACAGGACTCACTTTAATGTGTGTGTTTGGGGCCCCTAACCGAGTCCAGACCATCCCCTTCAAAGTAATCCCAAGACCCCGGCCCCACTGTTAAGGGGGAATAGTAAAGTTAGTGCCACATCGACAGCTTGTCCCTGAACCCTGCACCCTAAAACGATAGACAACCCCCGCCTGCTTGTCTGCTCCGGCCGAAAATTGTTACAACCTTCTGAAGAGCTTCATGTGGGCTATACCGAAGCAATGAGACTTGGGGTTTAGGATTTCGGATTTCGGGTTTAAGGTTCATAGAGATTGGGATTTAGGATTTCTACCGGGAGTTTCTGGGAGCTTCTGTGGACCCACTAGAGATCAAACGGATTGAGAACGCCATGGCCTGTGGAGGTCAATTAGAACTGTCCCTTAAGTGTCAAAAGACCCAAATAATAGGGCCTTAGGTCTCAAACACCATTAATATTGTAGTACTTGGGCCCTTAAACCCTGTTACTTGAGTCCTTGGACCCTTAGGGTTCTGGACTGCACAGTGATACGTTCGTGGGCACATGTCGTCGCGAGTTTGTAGCTTGGGCGGCATATATTCCCTACACCCTGGCTCCCGAGCCCGTACAATGGATGGCGGAAATCTTGTGCCATCAGGATCTGCAATTTACTGTAGTTCCTGGCACATTGTGTATATCAAGTGGTACCCACCTTGAAAATAGCGCCCTCCCCCAAAACTAACAGAAGCTGAAGGAGGGGTCCCTTGTTAGGTGCTATCCATTAAACACCATGCTCAATGGAGGGGTAAACCTTGAACGTTAAACCCTCTGCACTAAGAGTTTCCAAAAACTGGAGTACCCCCTATTCGCCTCAATATACCCTAAACCCTAGAGAGCCTACACCCTAAACCCTATACCCTAAACCCTTGCACATGTTGGGCCTTTGGGATTCTGAGGGTTTCGGGTTTCGGATTTCGGGTTTAGGGTCTATAGGCTTTAGGGTTTAGAATTTAGGGTTTAGGATTTATAATTTAGGGCTTAGGGTTTAGGATTTATGGATTAGGATTTATAACTTAGGGTTTAGGATTTAGGGTCTAGGCTTTAGGGATAGGTTTAGTGTTTAGGTGTGGGATTTAAAGTTTTGGGTGTAGGGCTTAGGGTGTAGGCTTTAGGGTTTAAAGGTTTCGGATATCAAGCTTTGGGCTTCGGCTTCCGGCTTAGCATAGCTATGCTGGCAATGGACCTAAACCCCACAAACTTAAATCTTAAAGGTCCCGGGCTTTAGGTAATGTGAATACGGGACCCCAGCGAAGACCCCAAAACACTAGCCAGATAAGGACCCCCAATAAAGGTATGTTTACATTGGGAAACCTGAACCTAAACTAGAATTTCGGACCCCTAAATCGCACTAATGCCTGAACCCTAAACCTCTCAATGCTTAACTCAGGAAACTCTCAACTCCCAACATCTTTGTTCCTGAAACCCTTAACCTAACACGAGGCTCTGGACACGGGATTCCGTAAGCCCCAAACTCGAAACCCAGGTAGTGCAATAAGGAGACTTTCAACCCCACACCGAAAAATACGGTTGATGGGAAAGTCCTGCATGACCTTTGTATATTGCCATAAATCTCAAGGTATCGGGTACTTAGGGCCATGCAGGTTTGTTAGTATGCACTGCAGGGACCGTAGGACTACTATACGATTCCTTTAGGGCCCTTATGACAAGGTTTGAGGGTTAGGGCCCTTATGACAAGGTTTGAAGGTTAAGTGTCGAGGGTTTGGCGTTTCAAGATGGAAACTAAGGGACCGCCGACGCCAATATAGGCCCCAATATACTATACTCCTTTCCATAGGAACCCCCCCAAAAAAGTGACCCAAATTTCTGGAAACTCCCGTATCTTCATATTCCTGAAGGGTCCAATTACCCTTTACTCACGTGCTGCGAATGAAAATAGTGGTGGTCGTGGTGGTGGTGGTGGTAGTAGTAGTAGTAATAGTAGTAGTCGTAGTAGTGGTAGTGGTAGTAGTAGTAGTAGTAGTAGCAGTAGTAGCAGTAGTAGCAGTAGTAGCAGTAGTAGCAGTAGTACTACTACTACTGCTACTACTACTACTACTACTAGTACTAGTAATGTTCTTTTGAAGGTATACACGAATATATGGTCATGAAATACTTGGAGCCTGCGGGATTAATTACTGGGGTCTCAGTCCGCGAGAAGCCGCAGGACCCACAGGCATGCCAGGGTAGAACCAGAGCCCTGAACCGCCTGTAAGCCCTCAATCCGAAGCCCTAAATCCTAAAACCTAGACCCTAAACTTACATCCCACAAACCCTAAATGTGAAGACAAGGTTATATGCCCACCCCACATGTGCCCTATCGCCAGGAAAGCGCCGATAGGAACACATGGGACGCGCCGGCCTTAAGGGCTACCGGCACAGTTCTGTTCACACCCCCCACTTCAAGAGAGGCGATGCAGCTCCAGCCGCAGTGGTGATTTTGAAGCCGCCAACAGAACATCGTGTCCTTTGAGAGGTTTCTGGGCCAGCAACACTGCATGGAAGAGTCATTAACAACTATCTCCACACGGCTGCCTTGACTTTTGCGACCTTTATTTTGGCCGCTTGGTCTCACGCAATGCTCGTGTAGAGCATACGGCTGATAACCTGTGAAGACAATAAGGTTATATGCCCACCCCACATGTGCCCTATCGCCAGGAAAGCGACGATAGGAACACATGGGACGCGCCGGCCTTATAAGGGCTACCGGCACAGTTCTGTTCACACTAAACCCACCAAGCCTACACCCTAAACCTTGAGAAGCGTGAACCCTGGATCCATAAAGCCTGTCTCTTGCGGCTAAGATCCTCCAGGTAGAGCTAGGCATATTGGAAAACATGACCTGAACCCCAAAAGTATGCAGCACAATCGCCATTTCGGGTCTATAAAGGGTTTCAGGCAGGCCATAAACCTAAAGGCTTCCTGTTTGCAATCTTTGCAGAGGATGGCTCAAAGCTCGGCCCCAGACCCTAAAGCACAAATCCTGAACTCTGACCATACACCTAGACCCAAAGTCCTAACTTACGGGGAACCCTCATGCCCTTCTGAACGACAGTCATCTTGCTATAAACCCTAAATCCGACCCTGAACCCTGAACCTTCCACATAACTTTGGGAGACTGTATCCTAATGCTGAGCCCAGTTTGAGCCCTGAAACATGCGCCAAATCCAAAACCCTGAAAACCACTAGAAAAGGTAGTTTCCCTAGTAGAGTGCAAAAGACTGTGGTCTTCATTATGGGAAGCCCGAAAAAAGTACCCCTAGTTTTGGGAAACCACCCAATATCTACAAGCCTCATGGGAAACCTGAATCGGCGGGGTGGCTGCCCAGCGATATCTTTCCATTCGCGTTTCTTCTGCAGATCAGACTCAGCGCTTCGGCGAGCTGTTCCTTGCCAGCTGTTGCGTCGTATCCTCAAGTTCCTTTGCATCTTCGAGCTGCCCCTCCGAATACGCCATTTCCCGGCGTAAGCATCGAGCTGCGCTTTCTGTTGCTGGGTCAATGTCCTGAACTTCACTGGGGCAATTGGACCCTCCCAATGGAGCGGAATGGGCAATCTCGCGGCGCAAGCCTGCCTGGCGGCTGCTTCAGAAGGACAGCGCCTCACAGAGTCAGCCTCATTTTGAACCACCTTATCGTAGCCGTGCTGGTAATACTAATTGTCATAGTAATAATAGCCGTGCTCGTTATGAAATACTATTGGATCCTATCTGGTGATAGCTCCGTGTTTTCCTTATCTGAAATTCGTTTTCGAGGCTAGCTCCCTTCAAGGACCTTTAGAAACGCAGCTTAGCCTTCAGGGTCCAGGAATTAGGATGTAGAGATTAGGGTTCAGGGTTTAGCCAAATATGAGCGTCCTATACCTTTCGATGTAATACCTTCTGTCGGGGGTCCCGTCCTCATAAGAGCCCGAAACAAAAACATGCCAAACCCAAACGCCATAATTACAGTAAACCCTACACCCCAGAGGAACTAGATTGGAACGTCCAAGTTGGCATCAATACTGAAAATTCCTGCAGTACCTGGGGCTCAGGGCAATCATAACGTACCTAGTATAGTCTTCAAGGTCAAGAGTTTATTTTCGGACTTATGAATGGGCTAGAAGTGCAGCTATTGAGTAGGTTATAAGAGCCCAGACACAGCGCCCCGAACCCTACATCCTAGACAACGCTGAACCTTACAGCCTATACCTGAACATCAATCGTAGGCAAGATTACAGCCAGAATTAATGTTAAAACAAGAAACAGGCTGTTACCCTACATAGTTTTGGGGTTCAGGTACTTACTTGCCCTGGAACCCTCAACCAGATACCCTGAACCCTGTACTTGCCCTGGACCTCCCAAACACCGGTCATGATGACCTTTCTTCCAAAAGCAAGGGGTATACAGGCCATTATCATGTATATCCTACCTTGCATCCTAAACCCTGAACAAGAAACTCTAAACCCTGGACCCTAGGCCTCCAAGTATCCTTGCAACCCCAACCCTTAACCCTGGACCATAGACCCTAAATCTCCCTAAAGCCTAAACCCTAAATCTCCCTAAACCCTGAACCCTAAACCCTAAATCCTAAACCCTAAGCCCTAAACCCTAAGCCCTAAACCCTAAACCCAAAACCCCAAAACCCTAAAGCCTATAAACCCTAAATCTCCCTAAACCCTAAACCCTAAACCCTAAATCTCCAAGTATCCTTGAAACTCAGATTCTCTTATGCCGCCTTCGGTCGCAACCAGCCAGTCCACGAGGCGTACCTTGCTCTTACTGGGTGAATTAGGGTTTAGGATTTAGGGGTTTTAGGTTTAGGGTTTAGGGGTTTTAGGGCTTAGGGTTTAAGGATGAAGTTTTCATTTGGGCTTAGGGTTAGGGAAATGGAGGTCCAGGTCCAGGTGGGTGGAAGCCTAAACCGGTTGTTTAGGGTTTTTAGGGTTTAGGGTTTTTAGGGTTTAGGGTTTTTAGGGGTTTTAGGGGTTTTAGGGGTTTTAGGGTTTAGGGCTTAGGGATGTTTAGGGCTAAGCACTACCTGAACCCCAGGAGTATGTGGAATAATGGCCTCTGGTGCTGTTTCAAAAATCGGTTTTTGGCTATGTTTTTTGCCTACTTTGGGGGCCAGGTAAACCCCAAGCCCTTAACCCTGCCTGGACCCTCCAATGTAATTCCTTTTTGATTTTGGTATGGTGTTTGGGTGAGGATTGTTATTAAGGCTACAAAGGTACTGCATTGGAGGGTCTAGGGCTTACTGAGACCTAACCCCTACAATCTAGACCCCAAACCCTTCAAGGTGGCCAAGGGCTTAGGGTTTAAGGTTTGGGCTGTAAAAAAGGGGTTCTATAAGGGTTACAGGGGGGATATATACACTAGGGGTTACGAAGGCTACCTAGGATTCTCTTGTGGACTGATGGACTACTTCTGCCCATTTCTGAAATCCAGGTGCTGGACATAAATTTAGGCTTAACCCTCAGGGTCTATATACAGTAGCCGCATGATTTGTGATTCTTATACTATGAACAGTTATCAATTTGGCGGAGCATATCAAACCCTAAACCCTAAACCCTAAGCCCTAACTTTGGACCAATAGGTCAAAGATTTAGGTTACTGTTGGCCTGCCGGGGTCTTAGGGCCAAGCACCAAAGAAATTGCACTTTGCGGTCCCCAAAACCATTCAAATTGAACAAGTTATAGCACTTGGGACCTGAACCCTACGCCCTAAAACCTAAACCCCGAAACCTAAACCTTAAACTCTAAACCCTAAACCCTAAATCCTGAAGCTCATTGGGTAATGTTTTAGGGTACATATAGCCTACGGGTTCAGGTTGACGTGCAGGGTGTAGGGCTCGAGGCTTTAGGGTTTATGGATTTAGGGTTTTAGGGGTTTATTGTTTTAGGGTTTTGTGGCTTAAGGTTTCAGGGGTTTAGGATTTTAGGCTTTTAGGGTTTTGGGGGTTTAGGGTTTCAGGGTTGCAGGGTTTTAGAAGTTTAGGGTTTTAGGAGTTTAGGGTTTTAGGGGGTTAGGGTTTTAGGGTTTACGGTTTAAGGGTTGAGGATTTTAGGATTTTTGGGTTTTGGGTTTCAGGGTTTAGGCTTTTAGGGGCTTAGGACTTTAGGGTTTAGGGAGCGTTTGAGGGGTTTAGGACTTCAGGGTTTAGGGTTTTAGGGGTTTAGGGTTTTAGCGTTGAGGTTTCAGGGTTTAGGGTTTATAAACTGTAGGGCTCAGGGTGTAGGGCCTGGCGTAATTCTGACCTTTGTAATTTTAGTTATAGGGCACAAGGAGGACCGCTTCCCCATCCATTTGGGACACTATCGAACACACGTACAGGTTCACATGGTTTGCCCAGACCACCGTGGACGCTTAAACAACAAATCAGAATACCAAACGCCTGGGTACACTGGATTCCGTTCTGGGTACGCTGGTTACACTAGGTAAGGCATGCTGGTAGGGTTCACGGCTACAGTTGACGCTGAAGACCTGCGCGTCCCTGAGTACCCTGAACCTTCGGATATGTGGTACTAAGTATACTGAGATCCAGACTTTAGTATCAACAATATCCCTGCCATAATAACCCCAGTTTATCACAGCTTCCATTTCATTTTCCAAGTTCTGTTTCATTTGGTTCTCCATTGGCCCTAAACCCTGTACTCAACAGTACGGCTCGAAGGTTGAGAATAGAGGTTTGGGTTCTAGGGTTTAGGGGTTTAGGGGGTCGGGGGTTTAGCGTTTAGGGGTTAGGGTTTAGAGGTTTGGGGTCCGGGTTCAGCACCAGCAGGGTTGCTCAGGCCAGCGTCACGTGCAGCCCATCAACAACCTTTTATTATCCGTTGGCACTGAATGGAACATTCATGATAAACCCTAGACCCTAAACCCTAAATAATCATGATTGAGGCCGCTAGGGCTTTATTGGGGAAGGCTGGCTGGGGAGGATGCCTCGCTTTCACAAGGACCGTAGTCTTGATGGGATTCCGTTTTGGGGTTCCATACCCTAAACCCTAATTCCAATTTGGGGCAGCGGTTGTTGAAAAGCAGTTCCAGTGCCCGCCAAAGTCAATGAAAAGCCCTGTTCCAACCCAAAGGGTCCATGTGGGTGTATATGAGGTGTTCCTCTTCCCATATAGATAGCTTAGGGCCCACGTATATAGACTATATACCTGAACGCGCCCTAAACCCTGCCTAGAGTAGTCAATGTACCTATAATAAAATGTTGTTGTACCTAATGTTGTCACATCTTTACCATCTTTTAGGGTCTAGGTCACTCTATGTCCCTAAGGGTCCAAGGACCCAAATAATAGGGTTTTAGGCCCCAAATACTATAATATGAATGGTATTTAGGCCCTAAAACCCTATTATTTGGGCCCTATATACCCCTATATAATCCCTATATATCCCCCTAGAACCCCCTTTAAAGGGACCCTATTATTTGGGTCCTCGGACCCTTAGGGTGTACACCCCACACCAACCCTAAACCCTAAACCCTAAACCCTAAACCCTAAGGCCTAAGCTGCCGGGGCACGGCTAGCTGGGCCTCCTCGTACTCCGCGGCGTACCTTCTCTGCAACCGGTGTCAAGGTAAGGAACACATTCCTAGGTCCCTTTAAAAGGTTATACAGGGGTTATATAGGGGTTTATACAGGGATAGTGGAAAAGAAAATGGAAACTACTATAATGGGGGTGTAAGGGTTTAAGGGTTTAGGGCTTAGGGTTTGGGATTAAGAAAACATTTGGGGATTTCCCAAAATTAGGGGTACCATATTGGGGGTCCCCATAATAAGGACTCTAGTATATTGGGGTCTATATTGGGGTCCGCTTATTATGGGAAACTACCATTTAAAACCCTAAGGCATTCTAGGGTTTAGGGCTTAGGGTTTTGGATTAAGGTCTTAGGGCTCAGGGTTTAAGGTTCAAGGGTTGAGGTTGGGGGATCTGAGTAGAAAAGTTCTCATACAAAGATGTGTGCCCCACATACACATACGACTTGCCTACATGCACATTGTTCAAGGCTATAATTCTGGGTATTTCGGAGGCCCGGGTTGGTGTAAACCGTAAACCCTAATTCATGACTAAAGGGTTGCTGTTAAGGAACTTAAATTCAGCTACCATAATATAGTGGGAATACATGGTAATTAATACGGTTCCGTGATTACAGTACCTTATTTTTAAGCTCCTCAAGAGCAAAATAGCTTAAACCTGGTGAATGCAATTGGTTTAGGGTGCGGCTCAGGGTCGAGTCCACAGGTGGAGGTGCCAGGTCCGTGTCTCCAGTGGTACTGTTGATACTCCGAATCCTGCATGACCCCAAGTACCTTACGCCTTGGGAGCTATGCTATCAGAATGTACCAAGGTTATGCAGGATGCCCAGCAGCCTAGCATCAAATGTAGTACCATAGTACCGTCCCCCGTTCAATATGCTCCTCATTCTGTTTGGGCCATGAGTGCGAGTAGCTAGTATTTCACATGGGTTGTGTGTGCGGGGTGTAAAAATGAGCTGGCTAGATTGGAGTCCGTCTTCTATTTGGGGCAGGTCTGGGGAGGGCGGTGTCAACATTAGCTAGGCTAAATAGGTGTTCAAATTCTATATAACCCACCATTCAGGGTCATGCAGAGAGCGCAGCCTGGCTCCAAAAATTCCGAGCCGTCTAGCGTGAGCATTTCTCTAAAGGTCGTCCGCCTTCGTTACCATACTAGGACTTCACCAGAAAAGTCCGAAAGTCCTTCCATATACAAGGCTAAAACACCCTAGGGTTCTAAGTGGCCAACAATCATAGACTTGCCCAACACCTGCATTACAATTACTATCACCGCCCAAAACCCAGTTTGCTTGGTTCAGGGCAGGCAGACCCCAGACACAGACTCCCGAAACCCATCATCCTCAATCACCCCCCCCCCCTCCCCCAAATGTTAAACCAAAACACCACCATTCCCCTCCCCAAATATTAGAGTTTAGGGGTTACGGCCACATTGTGGACTACAAAGGTATTTTCAATGTTTGATACTGAGGGGGTGGGGGGCTCTAAATTCTAAACATGCTAAGTACATGTATCCTAAACCCTACATCTCCCAAGCCTACCTCAGCCTAAACAAACCCTGGACCCTACAGCCCCGAACCCAAAGCCATGAGCCTCCAAAAATGCCGCGACCCTGCTTCTGTAAGCAAAGCCTATGCCGTGAAGCCTAAACCCTAAGCCCTAAAGCCTGAAAGCCTAAGTCCTATACCCGGAACCCCCAAAACCTAAACCCTAAGCCCCTTAACCCTAAACCCCTATTTCCTTCAACCCCTATATCCCTAAACCCTTAACCCCTAAATCCTTAAATCCCTAAACCCCTGAAACCAAAAACCCGAGTCCGAAAAGACGCCAAGTAACTTCGGGCCCAGCTCGGCATTCACCTGGCTCGCTTCCAGAAAGTAACAACTGTGATTTAGGGTTTAGGGTTTAGGGGTTAAGTGGTTAAGGGATTAAGGGTTCAAAGGTTTAGGGTTAAGGGATTAGGGTATAGGGATTAGGGTTCAGGGTATAGGGATTAAGGGTTTAGGTTTTGGGGTTAAAGGTTTAGGATTTAGAAATTAGGGCTAAGGGTATAGGGGTTAAGGTTTAGAGGATTAGGGTTAAGGGTTAAGGGGTTTAGGGGTGTCAAGGTTTAGGATTAAGGGATTATAGGGTTAAGGGTATAGGGGTTAAGGGTTTCGGGTTTCAGGCTTTGGGGTTTAGGGACTTTGCCCCAAGGGCCCAAGTCAACCAAGTACTGGCGTGTCAGGCCCGCCCCCCCCCCTCCCCCGTCAAAAAAATAATACTTTTTGGATTATCTAAGGATTACTCCCCATCTCAGAACCGCTTTGTCATTGAATCACTTCCCCCATACCCAAGGATGTTAAACAAGTACTGCAGGACACCCTCAGCATTAGTGGGATAGGGAGGATGCTTGACAGAAAGGATTGGAGTTGTTCCCCCTAAACCCTACACCCTGGACCCTAAACCAATGCGAACCCACGTCGACGTGCTCATCAGGATCCAAAGCCCTGAGCCCAAAACCCTGATGGAGCTAGACATTGCACGAATTTGGGGGTTTAGGGTTTAGGGCTAAGCCCTAAAAGTTTACTGCTCTGTATATCACCAAGCCTCTTAACATCCCCCTAGACCCGAAGCTCTCAACCCAAAAGCCTACATACGGTGGATACTAAAAATCCTGCATGACCCTATGTACCGTATACCTTGGGAATTCTGGGACCATAGTATATCAAAGTCTTGGAGGTTTTTTGGTGTCAACCCCTAAACCCTAAACCCTAAACCCTCAACCCTAAACCCTAAACCCTAAACCATAGCAAGCCGTAAACTCTAAGCCTTAAACCATTAAGCCTGTATAAGCTTCAACCCTCCATCCTGAGCCCCGAACCTCTTACATAGATCCTAAACCCTATACCTGGTTTAAGGTTTAGGGCTTAGGGTTTAGGGCTTTAGGGTTTAGGGCTTAAGGTTTAGGGCTTAGGGTGTAGGACTTAGAGTTTAGGGTTTAGGGTTAAGGGCGTAGGGTTTAGGGTTTAGGCCCTGAACCCTAAACCCTAAACCTTGAGGGTTTAGGGCTTAGGGTTCTTAAACCTAAGCCTTAAACCCAAAAGCCACCTCTTCGCTAAGCTGTTGGAGCGCTTCCCGAGGATCCTCCTGGCAAAGCTAAGCAGTTTAGGGTTTGGGGTCTAAAAGGGGGTTATAGAGGGGGTTACATAGGGTTTAGGGTCTAAACTCCTTAAAGGCGGTTATATATTATTCAGGGGTTGGGGTCTAAACTCCTTCAAGAAAAGGTATATACTGTAAGGGATTATATAGGGTTTAGGTTAAGATTTAGGTTCTAGGGCCCTTCCAAAAATGTGGAGTTGCACATAGGTCTTGGAAAAAAAATATAGGGACGTGCATAGTACCTTTACAGAGATATAGGGGTTGTATTTGGGGGACGTGTAGAGCTTTTTGTGCTGTTAGGGTTTGGTTTTCAAGGTTGTTGTTGTATGGTATGGTGGCTGGGTTTCCCAACTACTTGTATGGGTGTTTCCAGACGAGGAAACTACCCTGGACCTCCAATTACCACGCTGTTTAGGGTTTTAGGGTGTAGGGTTTGTGTATACTCCCAACCCCAGCCCCATGTCGCCGCAAAATATCCCAAACCGTAGCCTCGTCTCGAAACATACGTAGCCAGCCTACGGTTTGTCTAGAACATGCACCAAGCCACAGCCCACGCATTTAGGATTTTGGGGCTGTAGGGTCTCAATCTCTATGATTGTTGCTACGCAAGGCTACCTTCACTGGTGATGGGCTCGGAATCTACAGAGATTCTGCAGAGCTCATTACAGAGGGGAGGCTCGAGACCCTCAACCCCAGACCCTACGCCCTAAAAGCTAAGCGCAGAAACCTTAACCCCCCTCCCCCACCCGTGAATTGCGCCTTGTGAGCTTCCATCTGCTTTGCGATCCAATCCTTGGCTGCTCTTCGTGTCTTGGGCGTCTCATATCAAGAATTAGGGTTTGGGTCTTGACGGCTTGTGTTTAAACTCCAAATTCCCTCAACAGCCAACTACAGAAATGGTGGTGTCAACGGAGGAAGTTTACATGAAGGGTATGTAAGGGGTATACAGGGACCATGGGGAGTCATATCAGGGGTCTGGTATATAAAGCTTTATGTATGGTCCCCGCACGGTAACTCCCCTCCTGTATTTCCCGTTGACCGTGAACTAAGTTACCACAATAAAGAAACATATGAAAAGTAAGGTGTAAAACCAGGCTATAGTAGGGGCGCTATGAAGGCACTTAAATCCCAATTAAGACGTGTAGGACTTGGTCACCCTATACCATCAGCAGAAAAGCCCGAACCCAAACCCTAAGCCCTAAGCCCCAAAAAAAACAATGCTCAATCTTAGGCTATAAGCTGTCCCCGATGCCCCTACTAGAGAGTCTTCTACCCCCAAAGGTCACTCCAAACTTGAACCCTGCGGTAAACCCGGAATCCTGAACCCTAGACACTGAACCCTAAACCCTAAAGCCCTAAATCCTAGACCCTAAACCCTAAACCTACCTCTCCAGCATCCAGAACTCAAGGCCGCTGAGTATCTGCCAGTGGCACAGCCGAAGGGTCGAAGCTCCAGCAGGAGTCCGCCTCAAGGGCGTAAGGTTTAGGGTTTAGGGTTTGGGGTTTAGGGTTAGGGTTTAGGGTTTCGGGATTTAAGGGTTCAGGGTCTCAAGGTTGTGCAGCGGTCTTCACCAAAAAGTCTATAGAGTTGACTGGAGGCCAAAAGGATTCGTATGTAGATACTTTCGGGCCCCAAGTATATGCCACGTATCCACATGGACGGTTAGATTACAGGTCTAAGGCTTCTGAATAATCTTTTGAAGGCTGCCGAGGAATAATTTCAAATGCTTACTAAAGCTAGGACGGGGACATCTAATCACCAGGAGTAAAAAGAAGCTAGGCCATTCTCAATTACGGTAACAGTTACCACAAGAATTGCTAAGATTTGTAGAAGCCCTTGAAAGCCCATTGAAGGACAGTTACTATGAGGGGGAATGACTCAAGGAAGACCGGACTGTTGATATAGAGAGCCTCCAACCTGCAGAAAATCTTGCAGCAAGGATACAATTGAGGCCGAGTTACCTTTCCCCGAACAAGCATGGAGCCCACCATAAAAGGGCACCAAAGGACTAGAGCCCTCTCAACAAGAGGCTGGCTTAGGGCGTAGGGTCTACGGTTTAAAGGTTTACGGAGGGTGCAAGCAGGTTGCGTGATGGACAAAGGAGAACTCGAATCATGTAAGCTCTCAAGCTATTGTGCTTCCTGTGGCCAAAGCATCGCCAAACTTTAGGGTTTAGGCTACACCCTGCACCCTAAACGCCTAAACATACGAACAGCTCTTTGCCCAGACTCCCAGACTTTTCCATGTACCCTCTATAGAGCCCAAATACCTACAGATAGGACATACATCGACCCCACTTACCGAAGGGTAGTTGGCGGGTGGGTCACTCAAGTTAGGTACCCTAAACCCAAACCCTAAATCCTGAATCATAAACCCTATGTGCGAATTTCTCACCTCGGGGGCTACCTGCAGCTCACTAAATTTTCCCTTGGCTACTTAGGTATAACGCTATATCCCATAAAGCTGACGGTAATTGGGGTCACAGACAGGTATGGGGTCTTGGCCAGTCGCGATTGGTTTTGCCTTCGTCGCCTTAGAAGCCGTGCTCCATGCTGTGATTACCGCAGACTTCTTGTAAGGGCTTCTTGCACGCCGCCTGTAACTTGCAGCTTTGACATCTTCTGACGACCCTGAAACTAAAAGTATGTAGAATGAGGGCTTGTGTTGCCTCTTGTTGTTAGTCCCAATAATGGAAAATCAAGTGGACAAGAAGGTGGAAATGACATGGAAACTGGAATTATATGGTGGTTTATGGGACTGAACTAGGACGTATTTCTAGCGAGTGTATATAAGATTGCCCCGAACCCCTGACCGCAAGCCCTAAATCCTAAATCCCACGACGTAAACCTAAAATTTGGGTGCCTAAACTACAACCCCCCACGCACCTCAACCAGTACACTCCTGAACACTAAGCCCTCAAGCCGAAAAGCCTTGCTCCTAAACCCCTAAACCATGCGGCGTTGAAGGCTTCACCCCAAACCCTAAATCCTAAATCCTGAACCTCTAAATCCTAAACCCTAAACCCTAAGTCCTAAACCCTAGATCCTAAACCCTAAGCCCCAATCCCTTAAGCCTTAAACCCTTAACTCCCTAAACCCCTAAACCCCTAAACCCCTAAACCCCTAAACCTTCAGGAGTTACCCTAAGGGTCCAAGTACCCAATGATCATATACTTACCCAAAACCTGTACTATAATTACTATTACCCAAAATCCCAAGTACCTAANNTAAACCCTAAATACCCCTATATACCCCTACTATATCCCCTTTAAAGGGGACCCTAATTATTGGGTACATGGACCCTCTGAGTTAGGGCTGAAGATCCCCGGGATGGCAAACAGTTCGGGATCCCAACTCCCGATGTCACTACGCTTCGTGTTATGTTTTTAGGGTTTGAGGTTTAGGGTTTAGGGATTAGGGTTTAAGTTTAAGGGTTTGGGGAGTTGGGTTTAGGGATTAGGCTTGAGGGTTTAGGGGTTTAAGGGTTTAAGGTTTAGGGATTGGGGTTTAGGGATAAGGATTTAGGGTTTAGGGTTGAGGGAATGGCGTTTAGGGTTTAGGGATTGGGGTTTAAGGGCTTATGGTTTAAGGGTTGAGGGTTTAGGTTGTACAGGACGAACCTTTTGGGGATTCCACTAGCCAGTTCCATGCGAGTGTTGATACTAAAGCTCCCAGTTACCTTGACAAACTGGCGTTCCTGAGTTCCTGTGTTAAATACCAAATCTGGCAAATCACCTGCACATACTGGGGTTATATAGGTTTGATCGTCGGGAGCGGAAAAGACAGTGGAAACTACGATGTCATTTAGGGTTATTGGTAACTGGGCTCACGGGTACTTCAGGCCCCTTTCTCTGCTAAGCTAAGCCTGTAAGCCAAACCTGAAACCCTAAGCCTTAAACCCGAAACCCTGCAACCTAAGCCCTAAACCCTAAACTCTAAACCCCTGAACCCTGAACCCTAACCCTGCAAACCGGAGGCGTGCGTGACAAGAGTCTCTTGACTTGGCAGAAGCTGTACACTCTGCACAAGAGACGTCGTTAGTGACATTCAGCTGCAGGGCCCGACGCAGAAACACTTCAAACGTGATGTGGGGATTTCCCAAAATCAGTGGTACCATTTTGGAGTCCCTATAATAAGGATTATAGTATCTTGGGGTCTATATTGGGGTCACCCTATTTAGGGAAACTACCATGTAGGGGCATTATGATTTCATATTTAGGCTTGAACAGGGGTTCGTGATAGTATCCTGGGAATGCATGAGGGTCACATCATGATAATCTTCCTGATGGTTCGGGTTTCCGCACAGCTGTCTTGCCCTGGACCCGACCCGACCCGCTTTAAGTTTAGGGTCTAGCGCTCACGATCTAAGGCCTCTGGGGATTGTGACCTTACCTTTAGGGTACAACCCTAAACCCTAAACGCTAGAAAGTACCTGGAGGCTTACTATGCCCTTCACCCTACTCTGGGAGAGTCATCGCCAGCTTTCTTTGCCAAAGCCAAGGATTGTTGACCTGCCTCTATATCTCTTCCATATCGCAAGGAACGGCGGGTACCCTTCAGGAACATAATGTTCGGACTCTAGAGAGATTACAACTGCCGAGGCCCTTAGAATTCTGTAAAGATTCTCCTAAAAAACTTCTGCGTCATCACCCTAAACCTACCTACCAGTTACAACTACTCCTCTTACACAGTAGCTTGCACTTCTAGATTCTCAGCCCTGGTCTTGGGTTGAGGGTTTTCGGTGTAACAGGGTTGATGAATGAACTCCTGCATGACTGCCTAATGTCCATGCTAGCAAGGTCTCTTGAGTCTAGCCATCTGGGGCTTTCCCAAACCTAGGGGTGCCATTTTGGGGTTCCGTAATAAGGATTATTGGGGTCTGTATTGGGGGCCCCCTATTTATGGAAATTACAATCTACAGTCGCGCAGAATTCTGTCACAAACCGTATGCCTTCCTTGAGGTTTTGGTCCCCTGCAAAAGCCTACAGCCTGAACCTTACTCATCTGACCTACTGTATAAACTCCTAGTATCCCCCTTACTGAACCCTATAATCGTCCCTAAAAACCCCTTTAGTTAGGGAGTTTAGACTATAGCTCGTCTGAGGCTCAAACCCCTCCCTGACCCCCAAACCCTAAGCCCTAAACCCCAAACCCTAAACCCTAAACCCTGAACCCTAAACCCTAAGCCCTAAACCCTAAGCCTAAAACCTTAAACAAGACTCGCAGCAGCTGAGTTCCCTGCTGTACAAACACTTTTTCATCATCAAAGAACCAAAGAAGCTACCGGGAGGACTATCTATGCGATATATATATATATATATATGTCTAGGGTTTAGGTTGTATATATATATATATACATACGTATATTTATGTGTGTGTGTATATATATATATGTTTTTATCTGTGCATAGAGACCCCACATAATCTTCTGCCCTTTTTGACTATAACGGCATCTACATGGTATTACAAATCCAGTATGTCTACACACCCTAGAAAGATGACAGCTCTCCGCCCAGCTGGTCACCTCCCTCTAATATTTTATATATTTATGTGTATATATATATATATACACATATATATATACATATCCCCCAGCTCCCTACTATTAAGTCTTCCCATTGTGGTGTACTGTAATACATTAGGAATATCTACTGTTACAGGGGGGGGTTAATGTAGGTGATTATTAAGCCCTAAGCTTCGGACCCTGCAAGCAAATCGGAGATTTAATCAGATGGGATCGCTCCTTCAGACACGTGCGCAGCAACACGGCCTGGCGTAGTTGCATGTTTTTCAAACCTCTAAGGTTTGTGAGTTGGGGCGCAGGGCTTCAGCTCGAATCCGTACCTAAACCCTAAACAGAGGCCCTAAACCCTAAACCCTTAACCCTAAACCCTAATCTCTAACTGAGACCCGTAAAAAAATCAGACATCAACATGCGAGTACATTCGTTCCTCTAGGTCTCTAGGTAAAGGCTGCAAGGCTTGGGGCTTGATAGGGCTGAGGGTTTAGGGTTTAGGGCTTTAGGGTTTAAAGGGATTAGGGGTTTAAGGTTTAAAATGGATGAGGGTTTGGGGTTTAGGGTTGAAGGCTTGGGGTTTCAGGGTTTAGGGCTTGGGGTTGTGGGTTTAGGGTCTGGGGTTTAGGGTTGTAGTTTTGGCTTTTGGGGGCATAGTGCTTGAATTACCTAAGCCCTAAACCCCAAAGGTGCACTGTGTTGGACTTGAACGCCAAGAGTTCTCGGGAGTCCCCTTGATGGATTACGATCTAGTGCTTAGCTTGGGTACTGCCCCCCCCCAGTAACAGTCTACATTAGGGGTCCAATTAAGGGCTATATATAACCATATTATAGTTATTATCCAACTGTTACTGAGTGGGGGCAGTACCCAAGGCTTAGCCCTACTTGCGGGACTATTGTCTTGGGGTCTTGTACTTCAAGGATTAGGGTTTAGGGGTTTGGGGGTTAGGGTTAAGGGTTTACCAACGGCAGGCTTTGTACCCCAACAGATGGGCTATAGTCTTAACTCCTAGTATCCCCTTAATAAGCCCTGTAATAGGAACCCTATATGATCCCCTATACAACCCAAGGAGTTTGGACTACAGTTCAGATGTGTATCCTTGTTGTTTGGTAAGGGTCCGAAAACCCTTAAACCCAAACCCAAAACCGTAAACCCTAAACCCTAAACAGCTCGAGGCAAGAGCCCGCCGCACTTCCTAATAATAGGCCCTAGATAATAGGTAGGGCCCCCAGTTACCTAAATAATGGGTTCCGGGTTCTATGTACCATATATTTATATAGCCCAGTAACTTACTATTTAGGTAACACCCTACAGTAAACGTCCAAGGACCAAAATCATAGTGCTTCAGGGCCCAAATTCAATGAATATTGTAGTATTTGGGCCCTAAAACCCTATTATTTGGGTCCTAGGACCCTTAAGGATAGCTACTTCCAAGATAGTGCCATCATGCACGCGGGGATTTTTGTAATTAGCGCTGTGGGTGCTTTCAATTTTGGGGGCTAACTTATGCTAGTCAGGGGAAGACTTCTGGGGATCCTGTTATAACATACCCAAAGCCATATTCTATCTACTTAAGGGGAACGGGTGTCTCTGAACATATAGGATCACAGGCTTCTGGTCCTCGAATCCTTTCTAGTTGGGCACTTGGGAACCCCACCGTTCTTCACCTGATCCTCATATCCAAACCCTACACCCGAAGATACGGTTCCGCACTCTCTTCGACTTGACTTCAGGGGTCCAGGGTGCTTCGAAATGTTTACACGGTATACTTCGAACCCTCACCTGCGGCCCCCTAACCCTAAACCGTTTTCACGTGGGCTTAGGGTTTAGAGTCTAGGGCATGTAGAATAGCCACTTCGGGGCTGGGCTCCAGGTAAAGAAATCTCGCAAGCAACAATTCTACCAACCAAAGTTCTATCCCAGCACCCCTCTTACTCTTAGATAGGGGTACTGTATATGATCCATGTTTCGGGTATCTAGAATCTAGAGGGTAAACGGAGGGTCGAGATCTAGTATCCACCAACTCAGCATCTCACTTGCCCCTGGCCTTCCAGGTAGCCCTAAGCGCACTAACACCTTAATACCGGTCCATAGTATAAGAGGCCCAAAGCATAAGCTTTAGTGTTTAGGGGTCAGCGTGCCTTTGTTCATGTTTCATGCTTTCGGATATTCTTTAGGCTGCAGCATGTGCGCTGTTCTTGCGACGCGTCTCCCACCAAGAGACTTGCAGCAAGAAGATAACAGCATGGGAGAATCTCTGCACCTGACAACACCCCATCTGCCCAAAACAAAGGGTTTGGGGTTTAGCGACAAACACCTGATTCGACTGCATAGCTCGCTCAACCCTCAACCCTGCAAAGCCGACAAACCCTGAACACTCATCCCTAAACCCTAAAACCCCGAGCCTCAAAACCGTGACCCCTAAACCCTAGAACCCTGAAAACCCTAAACCCTATATAGCTAGCCCCTTCTAAGGAAGCCTTTCTAAGGAGTTTACAAACCCTCATTTTTTCTCTATCCCCCCAAAAAACTGCAAACCCTAAACCCTATAGAACCCTACATTGTCCCAATATAACCCTATACTATCCCTATATTTTCCCAGTAAGGTAACCAAAACCCAAAACCCTAATCCCTAAAGCCTAGACCCTCAACCAGGTGCCTAGGAAATCGTGGTGTCGGCAGAGGGGGCAGAAAGGCTGCCCATGCGTCACGGCAGACCAGCTCCTTAGCTAAGCAAATCTAGGTTTAGGGTGTATGAAGAGTGTGGGGCTTAGGGTTTAAAGTTTGCATTTATTACAACTACTTAGGGTTGGGGTGGGATTTGTTGCTTCTCATACTTTTGAAGCCTTTAAACTGCTTGGGAACTTGGGTTTTGGGCTGAGGGCTTAGGAGCTCCTTGACTTAGGATTTTCAGCACGGGTTACTATAGGGGTTATTGACCTAAGCCCTAGACCCTAAACCCTAAGCCCTAAACGCTAAACCCTAAGCCCTAGACCCGAAGCCCTAAACCCTAAACCCTAAGCCCCAAGCCCTAAACCCTAAGCCCTAAGCCCTAAACCCTAGGTTTAAGGGCTCTGCGCAGAGTTTAGAATCTAGCGTTCAAGGTTTAGGATTCATGAGGCCTAGGGTTGAAGGCTTGGGGTTTAGGGTTTAGGGGGTTTAGGGTTTAGGGGGTTTAGGGTTTAGGGCTTGGGGTTTAGGGTGTTGAGATTAGGGACTACATGAGGAAATAACTAGGGTATAGGGGAACATGGTCTATATAGGATGATAATGGCGGTAATATCTGGTAATGATTCCCACAAGCCCCTACATACTGCACTATGAACACCCAGTTTCCAGTTCATCCTCCGTTTTTCCATTTGGCTCTTGCTTTGTTGATACGTTTTCTACCTTCTACCCTAGGGAGTCCAAGTGCATAACATCCTAAGATCTGGGTATCTGGGCCCTGACCCCAGGTATCCCTACATGAGCCACTATCTAAACTCCTTAGGGGGAGTTTTATATAACGGATTGTATAGGGGAGTGTTATAGGGGTTGCTCAGGGTGATCCTAGGGTGGTTATATTACATGGCCTTCTACATTCAGGCCATGGC
>CAJNIZ010043127.1:124200-136687 GCA_905231905.1 Symbiodinium pilosum
AACATGACAGCAAACCCTAAACCCTGAACCCTACACCCTAAACCCTGAACCCTAAACTCTATTAACCCTAAACCCTCAAAGTACAGGTCTAGGTACCCTGGACCCCAAAAGTAGGTAAAATAATGGCCCAAAACATGTAAATATAGCCCGAGAGGCCATTATTCTACATACTTTTGGGGTTCAGGTAGGTACCCTGGACCTCTATGTATTCAGCTCACAGCCGAGCCGCTCCCAGCATTCTTTGCAGACCTGCAACTTTCCAAGTCGCAAGGAGCATCTTTCAGTCTAGGGGTTAGGGTTTACATAGGTTTAGGTTTAGGGTGTAGGGTTTAGGGCTTAGGATTTGTGATTCCTCCTGTACTACACTCCCAAGATTTCCCCTTAAGTAGGGTTACTTGGAAAAAGTTCTGGAGTTCTGGTTTGTGGGTTTCAGGCTCAGGGTTTAGTGTAGGGTATAGTGTTTCAGGTTGTCGGACTTAGGGAACCGGGTTTAAGGCTTAAGTTGCTCTTGAGTTTGAGATTTAGGTTTTAGAATCGGGCTCTAGATCCAAGAACAGGTGTATATCTGGAGTATGGAGGGGTATGTGACGACAACTGCAGAGTAACTACAGCTTGTGTTGTTTTGGCTGTATGGTTAAGGGTGTAGAGTTTAGGGTTCAGGACGGTGGGGCGGGAGCCAAAGTTAGGATCTAGCATAGGGTTTAGTGTTTAGGTTTAGGATTTACGGTGGGGCTTTGGGGGCTCTGACAGGTCTGAACCAAAAACAACCTTTGCCAATTCGGGCTCCCTTTCGAGCCCCTCTAACAAAGGTTTCACTTGCTTTGTTGGCCAAAAGTAGGGAGGACCCCCGGAAACCTGAAATCCCAAATCCTAAAGCTCCAAAACTGCCCTAAACCCTACACCCCACTCTAAAGCCCCAAATCCTTTACCCCTAAACCCTCAACCCTAAATCCCAAATCCTAAAGCCCTAAACCTTTGCTGTAGCTTCTCTGCTACAAAGTTTATGAGGAACCCCCAAACCCAACCTGGGTTCAGGGTTTAGGGGTTCCTATCAAAAACTGAAAAGATATTAAGCAAAACCACCCATTCTTTATAGGTAGGTTGGTTCATCTATATAAATCCTCAGCGCTAAATCCCTTAGGTAGATTGGTTACTTGCGGTAAGCCCTAATCCGTCCAGGTGAATGGTAGCCATCTGAAAAGTCATCAAACCGCTAGCCTCAACATAGCTGCCCTAGCCAAAGGCCTACATGTGCGGTAGGGTAGGTCTAGACTTTTGGGGTTTGTTGTTTACCTTAGTTTCGGGCCTAGGACCCAGAATTTAGCGCTCTGGATTTTGCGTCTGGCGTCTGTCCTACTGACTGCCAAGCACTTTCCTCAGAGACTGATGCAGGATAAGCCGTTTTCCAATTGTTGAACTGACACATGCCCCCGGCTGCAAACCTCCCCAATTGCTCCATCCCGTGATCCTATACTTGGAGGGTCAGGGAGGCTTAGCAAGGAGGCTAATAACCCCTATAACCCATATATATATGTATATATATATATAGTGACCCTATGCGGCCCCATCATGAACCTACTTACTAAGTCCCCGTGACCTTTTCTTTGGAGTAGCATGACCGATAAGAAGTGGGGTTTGTAGATTCACCATTCCTCAGTCGCTCCTTTGGGACTCCATCTGCCTCAACAGCCCTAAAACCCCTAAACCCCCTAAACCCTACCTAGAAAGCCAGTTACCATTAATCATAGGCAACTTTGCCCTAATTTCCAACTACTTTGGGTTAAAGTAGCCCCATTATTTGGGGTAACTAGGCTTTCTACGTAAACCCTAAGCCCCAAGCCTAAACCCTAAACCCTAAGCCCCAAACTCGTCCCGCGAGGCGTCCCGCGCCGCTTTCAAGGCACGAGCGTGTGCCAGCACAGCAGCTTCCCACAGCTTCAGCGCAAGGGCCGCTCCACAGTAGGGTTAAGGGGTTTGGGGTTTAGGGTTTAGGGGTTTAGGGTTTAGGGTTAAGGGGTTAGGGCTGAGGGACTACAGAAGATTATAGGGGTTATATTGGGGCTATAGGGTAAGATAGGGGTGATACTAGGATAATACTGGGAAAATGAAAGAAAATGGAAACTTATATTGTACAGGGTTATATGCGGCTATATTGGGGCTACATAGAGATATGGAAAATAAAATGGAAACTATAGGGGTTATAGGGTTTATATAGGGGTTATATACTTCTATGCCTTTGTCAGTAAGCCGCTCAAGCTCTTGTGACGGAAGTTGCATCACAGTCTCCTGACTGTCTCTGGCTGAACTCCAGGTGCTTGAGCAGGAGCGCCAGCTTTCGCGAAGCCATTTTGGCTTCCAGCTGATGATGGGACGTGACATGCCCATTTCCTCAAACTAGGGTCACCTATCAGTGGGGTCAACTACCCCTACTCCAAAGCGGAATTTGGGAGAAATCTGAAGAATGACCTTAAACTTTGAAGCCTCAAGTTGAGCCCCGCGCGTCGATGTATCGCGTATGTAACTCTAAACCCTTAACCCTGAAACCATATGCACGAATACCGAATGAAGCATGAAGAACTACAAATGAGAGTTTGAGGTCTGTTTGAGGTACCCTTCACCATAGTGTACAAAGAACCTAAGACCATGATGCTGCTAATCCTTGAGGCCTCGACATTGTTGAGGTTCTTGAAGGATCAGCGCTGGTCTCAACCACATTGGCAGGTCTTAAGCTTCTACCGTAATGTAATACTTTATATCTATATCCTCTAACCCTCAACCCTAGATCCTCTAAACCCTAACCCTATGAATCCTAACCTGTAACCCCATATCCCTGTTAAACCACCTAAATGAGCCCTATAAAAGACCTTCGCAAGAACCTATATGAGCCATGGCCTAAACTCCTGTATCCCTCTTAATAAGCCCTAGAGTAGTCCCCTGTATAGTCCCTTATATACCTCCCCTTTAAGGACTTTAGACTATGGCTCATATAGCACCTATAAACCCGTTTGTAAGAGGCCTTGTGGCAGCAGCCCAGTGTCTCGGCGGCATTTGGGCCGCTCTCCGCGAAAGGCTCCAAACAGATGGGGCCTGGACTTCTTCCACAAAGCGTGGGTCAGGGCTTGCCTACCTTGAACCCTAGGGACCCGAAACCCTAGAAATTTAAACCCTAGACTTAGTCCCTGAACCCTACACCCTACACCCTAAATCAAAAGCTGTGAGTTAAGGGTCTCAGTTTAGGTGGTAGTAACTCTACGTTTTGGGCAGACCACAAATTTCTGGAACGCCCAAATCTGGGAATGCGCGCTGAGCAGCTAACATGCCAAGGAACTGGGGTTCCTTGCTTTGTGACGGCTGATGCTACCCCAAGCTTTGGATTTCGAGTTTGTAAGGGTTTGGGTAGCGAGGAGTCAAGTGGAAAAGAACAAGGAACATGACCTGGAAACTGGGGTCATCTAATGAAGGGTTTATAGTAGGTTGAGAAGGGCATCCTTATCATTCCAGGCCCTACAGTTAGTACTCCATTCTAGCCACATGATAGGGACCTCATTTCAAGGGAAGGGTAACCAGAACCCCCTTATTGACAATGCATCAGATTTTGAAGTCTCTACTGTTGTGGGGGTAAGGAAGGCGGCCCCTACCTGGACCTCCAATAGGTAACATCACGGCCCTAAAGGCCTGATGACTAGCAAAAGAGTCACCATTCTGTATACTGTAGGGTGTAAAGTAATTCAAACCCTAACCCAATACCCCAACGTTTTGAGCTCATACTCTAGCAATCTTTTCCTGCAACTGCCCCGGAGCGCTGGTAAAATCTGCTCCTAGGGCTCAGGGCTTAGGTAGAGTCGAGTTAAAACAAAACCGAGCCCTACACCCCAAACTCAGTTTTGCGTGGTTTAGGGTTTAGGGTTTAGGGTGCGGTTAACGGTTTAGTGAAGAATAGAGACCACTAAGGATAATGGTCAGTATATAATGCTCCCTATATACTTCCTTTTGCCTAGATTTTGTTACGTTGGGTGCAGTCCTCTGCAGCGACGGAACAAATCAAAGAGCAAACGTATATGGCTTGCAGGGTTGAGGGCAGGCCTTTCTTAAAACAAAGAATAGAGAAAGAGAACAAAGAGGTTATATAGGAAGAATGGAAAGTAAAATGGAAACTATAATGGTTATAAGGATTATATGGGGTTTACATTTACAAGCAGAACAAACTGTAACAAACAGTTTACACTGGGACAGACTGCAAACGCGTTTTGATGTTCAGCCCGAAAGAGGTCCCCCTGGCAATAGATGGCTATGAATTGCAAGATTGGAGCCCTGGGTTTAGGGTTTAGGGGTTGAGGGTTTAGGGGTTTAGGGTTTAGGGTTTAGGGTCAAAACCACAATGGGACCGAACCCCAAGCCATACCCCTCACCTTAAGCCCTAACCCGCAAGCCGTCATTGGCGGGCCAAGACACATTCCTGCTGGTCGTTCTTTGCCTAGGTAGTGCATGTTTCAGTTGACAAGTCCGTGATGCCAACACCACCGGCTAAGGATGCACGGTTTACCTACACCTTTCAAGTACTTGTAGCAGTGGCCGATGTAAGAATAATTTTCGGATTAGTCAAGAGGTGTTTTGATGGTTATTATGGGTATTGGGGAGGTCTAGGCAGGATAAATGGCTGCAGGTCTCAGGAAAATGTAGATCATCCTTCTGCACTCTCCCTAAAGCTAAAATGCTGTAGTAGTTTCCCATTGCATGTTCCAGAAGAAATACCCCCAAACCCTAAAGCCTTAACTCTACATTGTAGTTTCCATTTGATTCTCTGTTCAGCAACTTGGAAGTATAGGTGCTATGCGGTTGAGAAAGCTCCAAAGGCATGCACACCGCAGAAAATGATACCCAAGACCGTCAGACCTGCACCAACTCTGTATAAGCTGCATAATGGAAAACAAAATGGAACCTGCTATTTAGGGTTTATGGCTTGGGGAGATTATCCCAATTAAAACTAAAGAATCACACAGAAAATGAAGTGGAAGATGCCATGGAAACTGTCATGATATGGGGGATTGGGGGGGGTTCAATATTTCGATATTTCGCGTATGATTAGTAGACATGGGTTCCTAGGCAATAATTTAGGGAATATACTAGTACACTAAACTACCAAGGAGACGTCAATGTGCACCCTTAATGGTCCCTTGGAACCCTGATACTGACAGTAGCTCATACAATTATTGTTTTCTTTCTCTCTTTCTCTCACCCCAAACCCTAAAGGTCCGAAATCCTAAACCCAAAGGCGGAGGCAAGGATCCTAGCATCCTCAAGCCTATTGGAAATGAGTGTGTATAAAAACCACTTCCTATGTAAGCCAACGTTTGGGTTGCGGTCGTCAAAATCAGGGTTCACGGCGCCAAATCCTACTATGCCCAAACTCTAATCCCCCTCAGCCCCAAACCCCTAAACCCGAGTCCTCTAGACCCTGAACCCTCCTCCTAAGCCGTGGGACTATAATCCCTCGGCCTGCAATGCTATGGTCATTTGGGTTGCGAGGATACTTACCCAGACTTGTGAAGTCTCCTGACCCACAAGCCCTAAGCCCTACATACATGTGTGTGTACATATGCACACATTGGTGTGAGGTTCTCCAGGCCACGAAGCCATATTCGTTAAAAGCTGAGCCCATATAAGCCCCCACACCCGAAGCCCCCGAAACCCGGCAGACCAAAGGAAGAGTAGCCACCCATAAGGTTTAGGGTGTAGGGTTTGGGGGTTGTGGTGAAGGGGTTTAGGGCTTAGAGTTTAGGGTGTAGGGGTTTAGGGCTATAGGGGTTGGGGTTTAGGTTTAAGGTTGGAAAGTTTAGGGGTGTAAGGTTTAGGGACCCACGCAGAATTGCCGAGTTTTCACGGTTTTCCAAATATAAGTGGCCCAAGGCAGACCCCAATCCCCTTTCGAAGGGGCCCCTCATCGACAGGAACCCATAGATTCATCCATATAAGCCCTGTTTATACTATAATCCTGCTTCCATCTAATTTTCCTTGTTCTTCTCCATTCGATTCTCACTTATTTGGGATAACCAAGCCCTGAACCCTAAATGGTAACACCACACCTCACGAAACCCTAAACCCTAAACCCTAAATAGTAAGAGCACAGCTCGCTAAACCCGAAGCCCTACCTAAACCCAAAAAGTATGTAAAATAATAGCCCTAAACCCATAATAATAGCCATAAAGGCCATTATTTTACATACTTTTGGGGTCCAGGTAAACCCTAAATAGTAAGATCACAGGTTTGCCGGGTTACCAGGAACTCGAGCTTCTTCTCAAAGCCGTCCAGGACCTTTGCCTCGGCGAATATATGGAGTTGAGGTTGGGGTGAAAAAGGGAATATATAGCTATATATAGATATATAGATATATAGCTATATATAGCTATATATAGCTATATATATATATAGGGTTTAGGGTTTAGGGTTTAGTATATTGGGGTTCTATGGGAGAATGGACAAGAAATGGGACACTACAAAATCCTAAGAGGGTAGTAGGATTTAGGATATTAAGGCTGAGAGTGCAAGGAGTATGCCAGTATGGTCTAGGGGGGGGGGTTCGGGTGTAGAGACTAGGGGTCCAGGGCAATTAGGGTCCAGGGTGTAGAGTTTGGCCCAAACTCTACCCTAAACCCTAAACCTCCATAAACCCCAATGGGGTTTATGGAGCTTGGCTTCAGGAGTTATAACTGGAGTGTAGTATGACCTAGGGTTTAGCGCCTGACTTTTTGTGGGTTTAGGGTTTAGGGTTTAGGGTTTAGGGTTTAGGGCATCAGGTCTTGAGTAGATGTACTTTGCTTGCTTCAGGGGGGGCACATGTTAAAGCAATGTATAGCTACCATCTTGTTGATGGGCGTAATTAGGCATTGGGAAACCTTGGGGAACCTTGAGGAGTACTAGGGAGCACTAGGAATAATCGTGGATTACCAAGTTACGTACCCCCCTTAAAACACCCAAACCCTAAACCTTAAACACTAATCCCTAAAACCCTAAACCCTGCAGCCCTAAACCCCTAAACCCTACAACCCTTAAACCCTAAACCCTAATCAACATTCTATACGTCATGCCTGCTCAGGACCTGTAGGCAGGGTCGATCAACTGAGAGTCTCAAGAGTCTGAACGCTTGTTTAAGGCCTTACGACCTCTCCCAAAATTCCATAACCACATGCAAGCACACCCTAAACCCTAAACCCCTGGACCCTAAACCCCTGAACCCCCAAACACTAAACCCCCCTAAGCCCCTAAAACCCCAAACCCTAAAACCCCTAAACCTCATTTCATTGGGTAGATGGGAGGCCTAGGTCCAAAGACTTTAAGTTTGTAGCCTCAATGTTTGTAACCCGGGGTTTTGGGTCCCAAATACCCTTATTAAGGGCCATATTCCATGGTTTAGGTACAAAAAGAAAACTCCCTGATAAGGCCAGACTGAGAGCTTAAGGTTTTAAGGGTTTCGAACCATCGGATGGACGAATTGTCCTGCACTACTTAGACCGCCATACTCGTTTAGTGTTTGGGGTTTTAAGGTTTAGGCTGAGGGTTTTAGGGTTTACGGTTTAGCGTCATTTTACCCTATCCCCTTTTTAAAGGGTACCGAGTTTGATACTAGACTCAAATTTAGATATTCCCAACAACGGGGTAGAGTACAAGGACTTAGGTAAGGTACCCTAAACCAGAAATGCCAAGACTGTGCTCCAATGGGGTTTTGGGTTAAGGGGTTTAGGGTAACCTGCTTAGGGTCTAGGAAAACTTTCTTCCCCCACAAAGGCCTTGGACAGAAGAACTTTGAGAATTGGGGTTTAGGTGCACTGTTGCCGTTGCACCCTGCCCCAACCCTGGGGATCCATGTATGTAAATAATCCCTACATTGGGCCCCAAAGTCTGTAAATATTACCTACATTGGGTTATTTGGATCCCTAGGGCAAGAGGCTGCCATGTTGCAGCCAGCCGGCCAAGAGGTCCGCTCAAGGAAAGGTTTAGGCAAACGATCTCCCCCAGCGGGGCGCCAAGGAGGCTGAGGGGCCATGATGCCCGGACCACCCACGCGGTCACGGTCATAGTGACGATCTGCACCCTCATGGCAAGGATTCTTTGCTTCCTTCCTGACATCAATGCGGAATGCAGGAGGAACACCAGGCATCAAAAACTGAACGGGGCTGCTAACAAAAGGTGAGCAGAGGGCCTTGGCCCTAAAGAGGCAGTCGCCAGGCTTAGGGCCCCGAAACGGCGTGAGACCCAATGAAGGCTATTTCCCTACGAATCAAAAATCCACCAAAACCTTAGATGATATTGTCTTTGGGCCCAAAATCTTTCAAATATGAATCCTTTTTACGCATAGGGTTTTTGAAAGGACACCAACGTAACCTCACCAAAATCCTTAACCCTAAGGTCGAGACTGGCTGCAAACCTGCAATCCGTGCAGCAAACTCCTCATATGTGGATTTCCACAAAATTCTGAATCGTTTTCTTGAACCGTCCCTTTAGGGATTTGGGCTTCCATATTTTCAGCTACAATATTTTGGGGTATCTCAAGGGCACCCGTGCTTTTAGAAAGGGCCCACACGCATGGAACGATCAACTGTGAATCCGCACACCCGCCAAACAATGCGAGAAATAAAGCTTCCCAAATGCAACCCTAAACCCTAAACCCGCCCAAAATCCTAAACCTTAAGCCCTGTTCTTACGACAAAAGAGTTAACGTCGGGGCATATGGAAGAGATCAATTTAGGGATCTGTCTGCAGCCGCAAGGAGAAACTGGCCTTTGGTTTGCTGTGAATGAAGGAATGGAAAAGAACATGGACACTACTAGAAAGGGGAATATAGGGACTACTATAAGGATCCATTCCTCCATTCCTAGCCAAAGGCCAGGAAATGACAGAGATGCGACCCGGTCGCCATGTTCAAGTTGTTCCTCTCAGCCTCCCCGCGTTCAGAATTTGAGGTGCGGTTGGGGATTGGGAGCTAGCTCAGGGTCTGGGAGGTTGGGGCTAATAATCTTCGAGCAGATCTCAAATTTCAAATGGGAAGCCTCCTAGATATGAACCCGCAATGAACCCTGTCCCTCACCCAGCGCCAACCCATATTCATATGATAGAAGTCACGGCTGTCGCCGCCCTTGCTTCTTGCGGTGCAACTTAGCGTAGTACTGTTCGTGGACGCCTCCCTTCTTCTTAGTGCGGCGGCCGCCTGCACAGTGAGTCTGACCTGGCGGCCTTCCACTGCGCACGGCCGGATCGGTGTTCGCAGTCCGGCAGCCAAGCATGCTCTAGGATCGTCCGCACAGCGGCGTCATACCAGCACGAGGACGAGCTCGGAGGGGTTGGGTCAACATGACTCCAAACTTAATTAAACCCTATAGACCCTAAACCCAACCCTGAACCCTAAACCCGACCCTAAGCCGTAACGATGTAAAATCTTCTTGTTCGTGTTCAGAGCATGGCTTTCTCGGAGAACAGACCTGAAATGTCATCATTACTATGGGTACTCTTATTCTGATTACTACTACTGTTATTACTATTGTTCTTACTATGATTATTACTATTATCAGGTTCTGGGGCTTCGAGATTTTCGATGATGCTAGACGAGCCGCACACGCCTGCCTAGACATCCCAAATACTCGGTTTGAGGTTTAGGGACTAACAGCCTGCAGCCCCAAAAATGGGGCCTTTATTATGAGCATCTGGGTGGTCTAGGTATGCCAAACGGCACCCAAAATCCTAAGCCCCCGAAGCCCTAAACCCCTTTATCTCTCCAACGCAAAGCCCCAAAGCATTGGGCTTCCAAGTCTCTGTCTAAGCGGTACATGGGCTTCTCCAGGTCTGCTTAGGACTGTGCAAGACTAAAATGAGGCCACTTCGGGCCTACCTAGAGTAACCGACCTGATTTTGTTTGATAATCTCGGACCTGTACCTATTGTAAAGGGGTCTAGGTTACACTGCGTACGCTTGAAGGAAATCATGCACCACCTACTGAAATTCCAGGATCGGTGCAAGATCTTCGCCATTAACAAAATTTCCCAGATTGAAACAGCATTTGGCGTTAAGTCATTGTAACTTGTCCAGTTCGGAACCCTGGAACAAGTATGCGGGACTTTGCCTAAAAGGGTAAAAGTTGCCTATTGAGGGACCCGCATTGCAATAGGAACCCCGTATATAACCCCTGTAAGGAATTTAGTTTATAAATGGGTCTCAAAGTTCTGAATTCCTTTGCCATAATCAAAACTGCTTAAAGGGGGTTCTGTAGGGGACTATATGGGAGACTACCAGAGGGGTTATTAAGGGGGATACTAGGAGTTTAGACCCTTAACCCTAAACCCTATACTATAGGGGTTATTGATTAAGGGGGATACTAGGAGTTCAAATTAGGGCTCACATAATTGCCGAAGCTCCCAGACCCTACCCCTTTAGTAGGATCCCTAACTTTATGTCAACTACCTTCTAAACAGTACCAAAAAAGGGGTAGGGTATATAGGTCTAGGTGGAGGTTTATGTTTTAGGGTTTGGGGTTCAAGGTTCAGGCCTCTAAGCCCTAAACCCCATGAGACGCTTGCTTGGAGGTCCAACCTACTCGGTTAAAACCTGCCTGGTAATTGTGCGCGGTTTGGGGTTTAACGTGTAGTTCTATCACGCTTATCTGAGGGCCCAGCGATGATCTGTAACGTATACTTGGTCTACAACGGTACCCAGAATGCTCTCTATAGAACAAATTATACATGGCTTGTGGTATATAACTACTTAAGGGATGAATTAGTTCACAATTGAGCTGGACCTCCAGGTACTTCTAGTCACGCGGTTTAGGCTTCAGGGTCTGGAGTTTAGGGTTAAGGTATTTAAAGGGGCCAAGCACCACAACCATCGCTTGCCTCCCCCAGACCTGGCTCAAGATTGCTGTGACCCAGATGTTGGGGGGAAGGACCTTCCTAACTATCTTGGCATCTACATAGGCCAGAAAAACTCTCCCTGGCGTGGATTACTGCTGCTGCCTGCTGCAGGGGAAGTGGGGGCAGGGGATCCCTGTCATGATGCCCATATAGTCAAGTTTGTAACCCCTAATGCCTCTGTTCACTCCCACAACCCAGTTTAAGAGCTTTGGGGTGGGTGTAAGGCCTAGGGTCTATTCCTGCCCCACTCACCCACTCTGGCACCAATAAGTCAAAGTTCGAGCTACGGAGAAGTCCTAATCCTTGTGACCTCTTAACCCTATGTTGGCCTTAAAGCTAAGGCCGAACCCTACAAAACCGCATACCCTAGAACCCCCTTAACCCTAAACCCTATACACCCTAAACCTTAGAACCCCTAAACTCTAGAACCCTAAACCTTAAAACCCCTTAACCCTGAACACTCGGAGTCCTAAAAAGCCTGGAAGACCTAAACCCCCCTACCTGCTCCTACCTGAACCAGAAAAGTATGTAGAATAATAGCCTTGTGGGTTGTCTTTAGGGGTTTGGGGCGATTATTTTTCCTACTTTTGGGGTCCAGGTAATCCCTACACGCTGAACCCCGGCTGGTTCTGGTTCCGTCCCGAACCGTTGCGCCGTTGCTCGCTGAGGGTCAAGAAATCATTTTTAGAGCTCAGGGAAATCGAGTTTTCGGATCCCGGGTTTAGGACCCACTCCTCCCCCCAAAATAAAACACGGTAGGGACGTCAAAGTAGGCAAAACAGTGGCTGATGAATCCCAATAATAATTGGAAAGCCATTGTTCAACATACTTTGGCGTCCAGGTGGTCTAGGAAGGTATGCTTTTGTGCTTGTATGGTAGGGATGCCTGCAGTTTGACAAGGACTGACTTCCTTCGGTAGGTATGTCGGCGAAGGCAGGTATAGGAGGGGGTTTCAAAACTTGGGGGTCATTTTGCGGGTTCTTAAAAATGGGGGCTAACTTACAGGCAGGTAGTCTCCCATAGGCACCACGTAAGATCCAGAAAAATGCTGAGATGCCCAGGGTACCCAGTGAGGGGGCGTAGGATGTCCTGCAGTGGCCTATGCACACTAAAACAAAAACCCTGAAGTTCCCCCTCAATGAACTCGATATGTAGCCCCTTAAGCGCCTCCCATTCCTGAGAACAATAAACTCTTAACCCTGAACCGTATACGGTAGCGGACTCGCAGATAGAAATATTCTTTTTCTGCGTGCAGATAGAAATTTTAGAATTTTTTCCCAAAAGCTCCAAACAGCAGAACCCACGGCGCAGATAGAAATATTTACCCAAATTTCGGCCCAGCGCAGATAGAAATGTTTTTCTCCCATTTTCCAGAAAAGTGCAAAAAATGCGACGCATTAGAGAAATTTGGGAAATTTCGCGGCCAGAGGCGCGTCGCAGATAGAATTTTTTGGGAATTTTTTTTGCACAGGGATTTTGTCTCGGAAATTGCACGAAACGTGGCGCATTGTACATTTTTGGGCCAATTGGCCAGCGCAGATAGAAATTTTTCGCGCTGCAAAAAAAATGATACCCGATCAGGTCCAGATATG
>CAJNIZ010043127.1:141442-162378 GCA_905231905.1 Symbiodinium pilosum
CTAACTTAAATACCGGTATATCTATCATTACATGTTCCTACAGTGGGAAGCCCGGCCAGCCGAGGCGGGCGCGCGCTAGCGTTTACAATTACTTGAAGTCAGCTAGCGGCCCATCACCACGGTTGAGGGTTTACGGTTGAGGGATGTGGCGCATGCATGTTTGTAACGTTTTTTTGACGGTACTGCTGACAGATCTCTGCTGACTTTTGGTTCGCAGAAATGGGAAGAAAAACCATACAGCATCACGCACCCATGATAACCAGACGCGCACCAGGTAATTAATTCGATCCGAAAAAAATGGGACTGGCGGGGTGGCACTGCGCTTTCTTACAACAACGATTATCCGCGATATTTCTCCGCAAGCTACGATCTGACAGGCCAACTAAGCCATTCCAAGCAGAGTCTGAGAGCTGACCTGACACCGAATCCCACAAGCTCTTCGTATCTCTTCATTCCAGAATCCTGCCGCGCCCGCCATTAACTGGAACGCCGCCATCGCAATTATTAACAGCAGCTATCGCAAAACAAATGCACAAAGAGACAGCAGTTTCAGCGCGAGCGAGAGGGAGCAAAGTGCAACGCAGATGCCACTTTCAGTAGTTGCTATTAAATCTATTAATACGCTAGGCTTTGCAACTTTCCAAGTAAGTCGTGAGTGTGAAGCAGCCGTGCTTCGAGACCACAACTGCGCTTTGCACTTTCCATGCTAGATGACGATGCAACACCTTTGACCCCCGACCCCAAGTAGACATCAAATACATCTAAGAAAGCCGCGAAACCAGGTGTCCGCAGTCCTAGTTCAATGGAGGTCAGATTGAGTAACCAGCAATGCTACTAGCGAAGTATCTATATCCTGCACGTCCCATACGCTCAAGTAATCTTGTGTCTAGTGACGACTCTGGTGCATCACACAGTACTGGGAGGACCCCTAACAATACGGAACAACCTAGCAATACGGAACAAAGTCAAACAACTGATTGCAAACCTTGCATCAAGATCATCATAATGTACGCCTCCCCAACCTGCCGCAATAGCAGAGGAAGGCTCAGAATTGGAGACCTACACGGCACAGCTTCACAATCCGATATGGTACCGCAAAAAATAACTTTGGACTCAAAATCTTACACCCTAAATGCCAAGCCCTGCTTCTTAAAAGCTACTTCATATGCGGATTCCCAAAGAGGAGTACATGAGAAATCCTTAGGCGTAAGGATCATGGGTTTAGGGTTTAGCGTTTGGGTTTAGAGTTTAGGTTTCAGAACCTTCAAGACGAGGCCCAGGTAGACCCTAAACCCTTAAGCCTAAATCCTGAACCATAAACCCTGAATCCTAAACCCTAAACTTAAAACCCTAAGCCCTAAAAATCTAAACCCTAAACCTATAAACCCTAAACCCCAAGCCCTAAATCCTAAACCTTGGATCCAAAACTCTACACCCGGGAGGTCCCTGTTTTGCAGCTCTGTAACCCAGAGGGTCCATGTACCCAATAATTAGGTACTTGGGATTTGGGCAATAGTAATTATGGTACAGGTTTTGGGTAAGTATATGATTATTGGGTACTTGGACCCTTAGGGTAAGGCTCAACTCCGCCTAGCTTTGCTCCACCCGCCCAAGGTCATCATGTCAAGCCAAACTTCCCTAGAACTTACTGGAAATGTACTATATGGGTTTAGGGTTTGGGTTTAGGGTTTAGGGGGATTATATGGGTGTTTCCCAGAATTAGGGGTACCTGTTAACAGGGGGTCCCTATAATAAGGACTATAGTATTTGGGAGTCTACATTGGGGTACCCTAATTTTGGGAAACTACCATATATAGGTTTTAGGGTTTACAGATCAGAGTCCAGGGATGAGGGTTTAGGGTTAGTAGGAAAAAGGGGAATAGTTTATGTGGGGATCAGGTAAGGATACTATTCTCTTGTTCCCTACTAAGAACCAGTAAGTAGAAGCTCGAGGTTAGGCAAAAAAAGGTTTAGGATTTAGGGCCAGTTTAGGGGGGTAGGGTTTAGGGCCAGTTTAGGGTGGTACTTGAAGGGCCCCCCAAATCATTTCTTAATAGGTTCTCCTCGGCAGCAGGGAGTGGAAGCACTTTAAAACATATCCAAAGGGCCACGCAGATAGTTTATGCAGAGTTGGCATTTTTGGATTAGGATGGGTAGTGTATAACTGCAAAAGTGGCTTTGGCACACTTTTTATGGATAGGTGTCATTTTTGTGGAACCCAGATTTTCGGTGTACTTGAAGTTGGAGTCAGTCTGCTCAGAACCCCATTAAAAACCACCCTGCAAACCGCAAATCCCCAAGCCCCAGTAAATACAACTTGTGTAGGGCAAGAGAAAACACCCACAGCTCGCACAAGACCCGCCCACAAACCGCGCAAAGCTCCCAACCTTAGCCCTTATACAAATCCTAAATTTGAGCCATCCAAAGCCATCCAACCATGTAGAATGATTGTCTTTTTGACTGCTTTTTGTGGTTTGGGCTATGATTTTACCTATTCTTGTGGGTGCTTTTGGTAAACACCCTAAACCCTGAACCCTAAAACCTATAATCCGTTCAGATCCAAGTAAACACCCCAAACACTGAACCCTAAAACCTATAATCCCTAAACCTTAAACCCTAATCCCTAAACCTTAAACCCTAAACCCCCTAAACATGATCAGTACAGTAGGGCCGGAGATTTCAGCCTCGTGACGTCTGCATCACACTCCCCCCCTTTGTTTAGGGCTTAGGGCTTGGAGCACGGTCAAGGGCTTCGTTTAAGGGTTAGGGAGTCAATCAACTGTACATATTTGAGCTCGTCTAAAACCCTAAACCGAAAACCCTAAACCCTAAACTCCTAGTATCCCCCATTATAACCGTATAACAGTCAACTATATCATCACCTATCCTAAACCCTAAACCCTAAACCCCATTCCTTTTAAGGACTTTGAAACTACAGCTCATTTGAACCTCAAGAATGGGTAAAAGGAAGGCGACAACTGAACAAAGAGAGGCAATGGAGCCGCTACCTGGACCGTTTAGGGTTTAGGGTTTAGGGTTTAGGGTTTTGGGTTTAGGTTTTAGGGTTTAGGGTTTAGGGTAAAATATACCCAATCCCAACCCTAAACAGCCCTAGATCCTAAACCCTAAACCCTAAACCCGAAACCCACTCCCATAGACCCTGGCTCATCCCTTAGGCTCACAAATAAAGAGGAGTGTAGGGTTTAGGGTAGACCTAGACACCTAAAGTATGTGGAATAATGCCACTTTGGGCCGTTTTTAGGGGTTTGGGGCCTTCATTGTATATTTCTGAGGGTTTTGGTATTCTGCATACTGTCAGAACCAGGCCCTGCAACCCCACAGACATCACCATAACCTCAAATCCCTAACTCTCCAGCCCTTAACTCTGAACATTACCAAAAAACCCTGAACCCTAAACACAGAACCCAAAATGGAATACAAACCTCCAAGCCTGAACCTTCAAAAATCTAAGGGTTTGGCGTCCTTGGGGATGTCGATTTGATGCCGCAGAAGATACCCTACCGTTACCTTCAATGGAACAAGCAGCGTAGAGCATGAACTTCGCCGCGCACTCGGTCTCATCTGCCGGCTCCGTTCGGAGCTTTGCTAGAAGTTCATCCACGCCTCCTAGGGTCAAGAGGCTTGAGGCGTTTAGGGCTTTAGGGTTTAGGGTTTTAGGGTTTAGGGTCTTAGGGTTGAAAGTTAGAGGTTTTAGGGTTCATCCACGCCTCCTAGGGTCAAGAGACCTAAGGCTTAGAATTTTGGCCCTAAACCCAAAACCCTAACCCCTTAACCCTAAACCTTAAGAAGGCATGCAAGGCTTTGTGTAGGGCTTAGGACTTGAACGTTTAAAGCTCAGGGACTGGGCGCTGAAGGTTTCAGGCTTGGGTGCTAGGCTTTAGGGTTGAATGTCGGGTTTTCTGTGTGCAGTCTAAGGGTTCCCCAAATCTTTACATCATTCGTACAGTCTCTTTTGTAGAAGCCCCTAGGCCCTATGTGAGTCATAGTCTCAACTCCTAGATCCCCCTTAATACCCACCATAATACTCCCCTTTCTAGCCCCCTACATAACCCCCTTTAAGGAGTTTAGACTATGGCTCATGTGAGGACGGCTAAACGCCGGGGATCCCAGGGACTCTCATGGGAGGGTCAAAAAAGGCGCCAGCCGCCCAGACCCTGAACCCCCGACCCTCAATCCTAGTTGAAATCCTGCACCTAGGGTTCAGGGTTTAGGGTTTTAGGGTTTAGGGTTTTAGGGTTTAGGGTCTGAGGGTTTAAAGTTAAAGGTTTTAGGGTTTATCCCCAACCCAAATGCACCCCAGACGTTCAATCACAAAAGCGCTACCTAGATCCCCCCAAATATGTAGAAGAGCAAATATGGCAGTTCCCCAAAACAGGGGGAACCCAACATAATTCCTTCAAGTCTTGCAGTACATTCCAACCGCCAGCCCAAGACACGAGATCCTGAACCTGAAAACCTGAAAGAGATTTGCCCACCCTAAATAAACCTAAAACTCCCAAACCCTCAAAAACCCAAACTCTCAACCCTAACCACCCCCCTCCCCAAGCAGAAACCAAAAATAATCCAAAACCTCGAATTTACAAACCCTGAACCCTTAGAACCCGTAAGTCTGGCCCGACACCCTCAAAGCCCAAAAGACCAAGACCCAAGGTCAAGAAGTCCACGAGGGTTTAGGGTTTAGGGTTTTTTAAACTTGCAGCCCTAACTAAGCCCGGCACCCTACACCCCAACCCCAAAACGGAACAACGGAACAACCCCTCAGGCATGTAGAAGACTGGCCTTCTAGGTTCTTGTTTAGGGTTCTGTGCCGTGATGTTCGCCTCCGAGCACTTTGGAAGTCCAAGTCCCACGCACGGGTTTCAAAGCCAGCCAGCTGATAGGGCACGACTCTCAAGCATGGACCCATCCCTAAACCCTATAACCCTAAACCCTATAACCCTAAACCCTAAACTCTGAACTCTAGACTCTAAGCCCTAAGCCCTGAACTCTAAACCCCTCAACCTAAGCCCTAAACCCTGAACTCTAAACCCCTCAACCTAAGCCCTAAGCCCTGAACTCTAAACCCTTTAACCTAAACCCTAAGCCCTGAACTCTAAACCCTAAACCCTTTACCCTAAACCCTAAACCCTTTACCCTAACCATGCTGGCATCCGACCTCCAGGAGGTCTTCGAGGAGCCTCGTCGGTGAGTCCCTCGTTGCCTTATTTCATGGGTCGGCGTTTAAGGGTTTAGGGTTTAGGGGTTAGGGTTTAGGATTTAGGGTTTATAGGGTTTAGGGGTTAGGGGTTTAGGGTTTAGGGTTTGGGGGGTCGGCGTTTAAGGGTTTAGAGCTGTACTTAGTAAAATATGTGGTCCACGCACCCAAGAGAATAGCTCACAAACGCATTATTTTACATAGGGGGTTGGGGCTTAGAGTTTAGGATTTGGGGGGCTTAGTACTTGGGGTCTAGGATTCGGGGCTTTCGGTTGAGAGCTTAGGCAAGTATGTTAACTAGACTGGCCTGTTCTCTATGCCAGCTTTGCCGGGTGGCCCTTCGCATTTCATGACTTGGCAGAAGTTGAAGCCTTAAACCCTAAACACTAAACCCTTAACCCCTAACCCTAAGCCCTAAACTCTAAAACCTAAACCCCGAACCCTAAACCCTAACCTTTCTGGCGGCCTGCGAAGCCTACTCAGCTTCGCGCAGAGCTGAAGTCAAAGGACATCATGTGGTACCCTTGTAGTAGTTCATTCAGTGTTTAAGATTCAGGGTAATTTAAGGTCCCTCCCTAAATCCTAAACAGCGTATGGGCCCGCAGTATACCTGCTTCCTGGTTCCGGACTATGGGCCTTAATTCAGCTTCTAAGGCTTTACATAGAACAGATAGGGTTTAGGGGTTTAGGCTTTAGATATAGGGCCGATGCTTGTGGCCCATAGCGCCAATCTAGACCATATGGGAAGTACACAGACTACGGGTAGAATATGCAGGGGCTCCTTTGCAGAATCTTTGGATGCAGTTATCCTTTTTATGTTTACTAGTACTACCATTAGCATTTCTAACGGAGCCCCGCGCATGATCCATAGCTGATGTAGTTTCTAGGTTGTTTTGACGAATTTCGCGAAGAAAACATTCGGAACTAAAGTCTAAATCCGGGAGTTAGAAACGCGATCGCGGCCAGTCATGCGCAAAAGCTAAGAAGCGCCCGCAGCCAGCCATTACAGCATTACTATGGTTGTGATTCTTGCAGGGCTATAACCCTAAACCCTAAACAGCGCGGATACATTTGAGGGAGCTATCTGATATGGAAAGACATCCACAAAACTTGTGTGGATCAAAGAATGACATGCCTCTCCTCATCTAAATCTAGTTACCTGAGCTTAGGGTTTAGGGTTTAGGGCTTAGGGATGGAAAAAGGACATGCCTTTCCGGACCCAATTACCTGAACGTTAGGGCGCCTCAAGCAGATAGAGTATGGGTTGGATGGGGTTCTTATCATAATACTGGGCAAACTTAAGGGGGACTACAATACGGGTCTGTCAGATTTGTGTGAGGAACCTTCACAAAACTTCAACAGCTTGATTTAAACCTTAAGCCTAGGACCTGAGTAGCCCTGGCCTTCCAAGTGGCATTTACAGGTGCGCCGTCCCCAACCCCTAAAACCTAAATCCTAAACCCTGGAATCCCCCTTAATAACCCCTATGTACTCCCCTAAACCCGAAACCGCCTAAACGCTAAAATCTTGAACCCTAAACCCTGAAATCCCCTATATAACCCCCAACAAGGGGTGGCAGACCACTGGTCGGCATCGTAAGCTCAAACATGCTTATACCCAGAAAATCAAATATTCCTGAACTAGGCAATATAGGCTTTTAGGGTTTAGGGTCGAACATCTTTTAATTAGGAAATATACTTTGGGGGTAATTGGGGTAATATTAAGGGTTATATTGGGATAATGGAAGTCGAAAGGAAATTACTATTTAGAGGTTACCCTAAGGCTCTTGGACCCTCACAATGGAATCCCAAACCCTAGCCCCCAAAGCCCAAACCTTCCCCAGAAAGCCCCAAATAGTCCTAGGAGCCTGAAGGTAGGGTTTAGGGTTCAGGGTCTGGGGCTCCCTGATATGATTGAAGGTATAGGGCCCAATGAAGGGATATTGGACTTTCTGGGTATGTCCACTCTTGGCATCGGCTGCGGGTGCGACGATGACCTGGACTGTAATCGAACTAGGGTATTTTGGAAACCCTAAACCCTAAACCCTGAACCCTAAAACCCTAAACCCAACTTGTACTATTCAGCTGAGTTTCCCAAGGCATTTAGCGCCGCAGCGCCTCCCTGACAGCAGTCGCATGCTCTCATGATAAGATGAGTCATGTCTTTTGGTGGCTGAACCAAGCAATTAGGGTTTAGGGTTTAGGGTTTTTGGTGGCTGGACCAAGTAAGATTATACACAATACCATACTCAGGAAGGAGGGTACAACCTTACTCTATATCGGGTACCATAGCATCCCCGAATAAAATGCTACTCATATGCCCTAAACCCTGCACCCTAAAACCCTTAACCCCCCTTTAAGGAGTTTAGACTATAAACCCAAACGAACCCAAATAAAATACTACTCAAATAACCCCTATATAACCCCAGTTTCCATTTCATTTTCCATTGTCTTTTCCATTTGATTCTCCATTATTGGGGTACCATCGTATCCCCAAATAAAATACTGCTAACATGACTTCACGGCGTTCCGGCCCTTTTCTCGACATTAGGGATGCATGGGGGTCTCCCAGAATTAGGGGTGCCCTTGTGGGAATCCCTACAATACGGATTATAGGCTATTGGGGTTTTCCTGGGAAACTACCAATTGGGATTACTATGGAGTTCTTTGGCTTCATATTATACTACTATATTACCAAAGTGGTCCAGGTACCCCCAAAAAGCAGGGTTCTACATGTGAGACAAAAGCCCCAATCTTGAGGGACTTGAACTTCTACCCACCCTAGACCCTTAAACCCTAAACCCTTAATCCCTTAACCCTAAACCCTTAACCCTATACCCCAAAAGTCCTTTGGCTGGGGAGTTGATTCTGCGAAATTTGCTGGGAAGGGGTGGTATGGTTTCAGTGATTATATGGTCGGTTGGGGAAAATTGTGGTTGCTTTTGGGTATGTATCCCAAATACTAGGGGCCGTACTGTAATGACAGCGCAAAACATGACCAGAAGTGCAACACCTAGCATATGTGAGCTCTAGTCTAAATTCCTAGCATCCGGCTTCATAACCCCTATAGTACTCCCCTATATAATCCCCTCTTTTCCCTCTTTAAGGAATTCGTACTTTACACTATAGTACATAGGGTCCAGGGTACAGGGGTCGTGGGTTCAGGGTTTAGGGCGTGATGCGCTTCATGGCGCTCTGGGTCTTTCAGGGTAGCTTTGAGGGCCCTTCAGAAACAAAGTTGTTATGGGCTCATAAGGTTATATAGGGATTCAGGAGAACCCTGTTGGCCTAACCCCTAAACCCAGGATAACCCACATTTAAGAACAGTTCAGACCTACGCCTCTTTAGGGTTCAGGTGTATCAACCCAAAAACTATGCCCTAAACCCTAAACTCGAAACCCTAAACCCTGAAACCTGAACCCTAAGCCCTGAACCCTAAACCCTGGGTTCTAGGATGACTTTTTGGGGCTTAGGGGGGCTTCATGATTAAAAGGCAGCAAGAAACATGTTAAAGAGCTTAGGATTCAGGGGTTTAGGGATTTAGGATTTAGGGTTTTAGGGGTTTAAGGGTTTAGGGTTTAGGGTGGAAATTTCGAGGAATAGACCCTCCGGAGTCCGTATACTCCTCATATGTTCCTACAAAACTCTTGAAGTTCCCTGTTTTGGGGGGCCCCATTAGAGTCCTGGGGTGTAGAATTTGGTGTTTGGGATGTAGGGTTTAGGGTTTTTACCATCACTGTGAGAAACACCACTCTCGCTCCAAGCAATAAGCTTCGTGGGTTCCTCCCGCAAATGCAAGTTGATTTTTGACGTGGTAATGTGTGCGCTTTCTGCCAAAAACCGGGGTTCAGCTTGTATATCGCCAAACCCTATAACCCGTAATATGGGGCCTCTCCCGAAAAGGGATCTTCAATTGGGAAATGTTGGAAGGACCCCTGCTGAAAGCAAGATATCTCCAAGCAATACTATTACTCTATTATTGAAATGGCAACCTATGACTTTTGCTTTGACTTCTACTTCAGCTGCGTTAACGTCATCTTGTTTAAGCTGCTGGGTGTGATTAAGATGCTGTCGTGCCGGTTGGTTCACACCCCTTGCACGCCATCACATGCTTGCTGACAAGCGCGTGGCTACCTTGGTGTGGAAACAGAAGGGATGCGGATGGAGCAGTATGCTTAGAACACCTTGTCAGTGTAGACTGCTGCTCATATGAGTGCAACTCGGAATCCATGAGAATGCCCACATCCTACGCCACAAGATCTGAACGGAAAATCTTAATAACAATATATGGTAGTTGTTCAAAATACCTGTCCCAAAAATGACCATAAAGTAGCATCACTGTTTGGTTAGAATCCCCTTTCAAGGAAGTGTATTCCCCATGGCCCCATCTTTACAAGGATGTTTAGAACAACCCCCATATGTAGTTGTTGTCATAGCAATGAGAGGTGTAGTAGTAATAGGAACAGTAGTACTAGTAGGACTAGCCACAAGAATAGTAATGAATCGCGATAATAATAAAGCTAACAAATCGTCGCAATATTAGCAATACTGGAAAATGAGATCGATAGCTTTGGTAAAACAGTACGAATAATACTAGGAGTAATGAGAATATCAAAAACGATTGTGATACAGCACCAAACCTCGATCCCTCAGCCTTAAAACCCAAGCCCGTCACTTACACGCCCCAAACAGAGCACCTCGAACCCTAAACCAAAACCCATGCACCAAGCAGAGGTTGAGGGTTTAGGATCTAGGGTCGCCCCTCCGTGTGGCCTCCGCGCCGATCAGCTGGGCGGTGTGAGCCATTGCCACATCCTCGTGGTGTGATTTAACGCCTGCTTTTAACTTTTGGTCTTCCCAGTTGGACACTAGCGAATTTCCTACCAAAACCTCAGAATTAGATCCTACCAGATTTAGTGGTTGGAGTCTGGGACGAAGGATTCAGCGTCCGGGGCTCAAGATTTAGGACTTACGGGTTACCTGGACCTCAACAGCAGGTAGGTGCTCAACGATAGCCACAAAGGTCGGTCTTTGGTTCCGGGGCTTGAGCTTGCGTTCTAGATGCAGGATTGAATGATTTCTTTTGCATTCAAGGGTAGACTAATTTTCTAGCTGGTTTATTGTATATTGGCCGTTCGGCAGTTTTGCGATTTTTTTTCTTGCGGGAACAAGCTTTGTTCGTTTGGAAATCACGGTTCTGAGAATCTGGATCGTGTGGCCCTATTTGAGTGCAGGCGCTAGTGTTTGTGACTTTTGTTGGATGTTGGCAAGATTGGACATTGCTTTCTCTTGCTGAATTCCTGAAGCACCTACATTGCCAAATTGACCGAGACCGTGATCAAAACTCGAACGCTAAGCCCAAATCCCCAACCTCGACGCCCCAAACCCCTAAACCCACAACCCCCTAACCTGTTAAATGGCAAACATGTAAGGCATCTCCTCGTCGGAGTCTTCGTCTGCAAGCACGCAGGCAGTTGGCCGATCTAACGCCTGCAAAACGGTATGCAAATTTCATGGACCGGTCCCAGTTCCTGTATACTTGGAGGTGCGTACTTCTAGCCCTATTTTATCTAGAGTGGCTGTAGTCATGTGAGGCTTGAAACCTGGGCATAGGCACATTTACTAGGTATATGATGAATAAAAACATGCTTCCCAGTACATGTTTGGAGCTCTGGCTGTGGTTTTATCATTGAGGGATTTTGGAAGGTCTGCGTGCAGGCCTTGCGGTTCGATGGTTTTTGCAATTGAATATAGATTGTCTTTTACAATGCTTTTGCATGCCGTCACCCAATAAGATTAAATCCTTTGTATAAAGCGGTATACCCAGCGAGAAGATAATCCAAAGTCGTAGTGGGGTTGCGAATGCTTTCGGGAAGATCTTGAAACCAAAACATCCAACTCACAGTTTATATGATTTGGACTTAAGGGTTTGGGGAGATTCCGGTATACGGTTTAGGGCAAAGCGGGGCTCTGAATCAAAATTAGGAGGATGTGATTGATCAACCCATGGTGCACGAGGATGCCGAAGAACCGCACCGAAAAACAATTGAAGACGACGGGCATGCATTCCCGGCTGGGCAGTGACGGAGTGTAAGCACGAGGAGCACACCGCAATGTGTTCCAGAAGCGGCGGTGAGCATCCTGGGAATCGGAGCGTGTTCTTTTCTCCACACTCTCTTGTCATTGAAGGTCCCAAGCCTCCCTGGCGACAAATTTCGTGACCGAGTGGCTTGAGCCATGAGGAGGGGGCAATTGCTCAAAGATTTGCAGCCTCCTCAAACCCAGGCTCACGTCAGGGCAGGCTTTTCATGGATCTTCTACACATTGCTATCTTCAGGGGTCAGCCTATGCTATTAGCGCGGCTTCGTTCCAACCGCCTAAATTCAAGTTTGTTTTCTGGATGCCGAAGAAAAAAAGTAGGTCTGGGTGGGCGGGCTGCGTGAGTCAGGGAAACGGCGTGGGAGGGTGAACGTGTTCATGGCGAGCCACCATTGGCGCATAGTAGCATCTCCCACATGCACTGGAAGCGACTCTTTGGCTTGACCATCCTTGCTTCAGTGCTACACCACAGCAAGCCCACATGTGAAAACCTAAAGCAGCTAAGCCCTCATTGCTGCCTCGACTTCCATCTCTCGATGCCGCGTGGACTCGTACTGGGCGGACTTCCACCGTGTCTGAACAGCCATGTGCTCCTTGGGATTGAGCGGGGTTCAAGCTTCAGGGTTTGGGGCTTCAGGGAAGGGGGTTGCCCAGTAGGCTGGTTTCTTCGATAATAGAGCGTAAGATACTTGAGGGCACTCAGGGATTATGGTTTACGGTTTAAAGGACTGGTTTTGCGTGTTTGACTAGAGGTCGCCAGTGGGCTTCCGACAGCGCAACCCCCAGCTGCAGCACCCTAAACACTAAACCCTAAATAAACCCTAACAAACCCTATAAAGCCAAATTAAACCTGTTATAAGCCCCGGTATGGGTCTTCCTGTCTTGGAAAACCTCCGCGAACCCGGCGGGATGGCTGCTTCTTCTGCGCAAGCAAGCTACGCAAGGACACTTTTGCTACCCAATTACCTGACTACGCAGCATTGCTGGGCTATAGCCAAAGGTGTGCATGTAGGTGTATAGTATATCCTTATGGCGCAGAAGGGTTCCCATATACCAACTTTACGGTCCAAGTACACACATATAGCCACCGGCACCCGTTGGGTACAGTACACCGCCAGTCGTCTAAATGTGCCTACGTGAGACTACGCGCTGGCCAGAGGCTACGCGAGCGCGCTTGCAGCTTCAAGTCCAACATAGCTCCTACACCATGGCCACCATAACTCTTACATACCCAGAAAGTTTTGCTCAACTGCCAACCAACAGAAGATGCTTGCGAACAGAAGGCCCAGGACAAAGCGTGCAAAACACTCATGACCCCTGCTCGTCTTGACCAGTCATTGCACCAACCGCATATTTAGGACGGAGTACGGTCTGATTCAGGCTGGAATCAGGGCCTGCTGGGCGTTTTCTATGATCAGGCTGAAGCCTTGCTCTTTCCCATTTGGATCACAATGGCCAATTTCCAAAACTGAGATCTGTGCTGTACCATGGTTAGCACCCTGGAAAAACGTAGTGTGGAGCTGAGGCGTCAAATCTCTGAAAGGATTCAGCTGTGAGCAACATTGTTGAGGCATGAGGGTTTCCCGCATTTTTGCCTGCTCCCTGCCAAGCCATAAACCGTAACATAAGCCTTGAGCCCACAGGTCAATGTTTCAGAGAATAGTGAGGCCGACCACCAGCAACCTAGGCCCCAAATGTTAGGTACAAACCCTTGTACTGGGTACATTTGTAACCCCTGATCAATAAAGCCCCTCCCCTAAATTGGGATTATAATATTGATCCCAATATTAAGGCCCTGAAAAGGAGGGGCTTTATCAATCAGGGGTCTACATTACTTGCGGCGCAGGAAGCTCAGAGAAAAGCAGCTGACCTTCTTAAGCCCCAGGGAGCACACAGGCAGGCGTAGGTGCCTTTGGGCCTAGGGGGGTTTAGGGTTCAGGGATTAATAGGGTTTAGGGCCGAAAAATACTTAGCTAGGAAAAATGGACGTTGAAGGGATATTGCAGTTCTGAAGTAAGCTGGAAGACAACGAAGCAAAGTGTTTAGGTTTAGGGTTCCGCATGGTCGAATCTTAGAAAAAAAACGAATGACACCACACCCTAAGGGTCCACATACCCAGTAATCATATACTTACCCAAAACCTATACTATGGTTCCCATTACCCAAATCCCAAGTACCCAATTAATTATTAGGTACATGGACCCTTAGGGACACAGGGAGGAAACGGACCAAGCAAGACCCCAGCCTCAGGGTTTAGGGTTCGGGAGATAAGGGTTATAGGGCTTGGGATTTAGGGTTTAGGGTTTAGGGTTCAGGGTTTAGGGCTTGGGGTTTAGGGTTTATAGGGTTTAGGCTTGAGGGGCACGTTGCCACACAAACGGAGAATCAACTGGAAAACTACATGGAATCTGGTTTCATGTAGGGGTATATAGGGATAGTATGTGGGGGATAATCTACGTAACCTAGGGTTTACATTATGCGGTTCGGGTTTACGGTTTAGGGTTGTGTAATGGCTGTGCCAGGTACGCCCATACTAACTGTATGTGCATTCTTGTGGGAAAAAATTAAACCCCCAAAGATACAATCGAAATTACTGGGGACTATAAAACCCCAATTGAACATCTTACCCAGATGCTACTTGCTTCAGTTGTAAACTAGTGGACTGTAGTAAGTGCATACACTGTACATTATCCGATAAGGGCTCATGCCCACATATTCTAAACCCTAAACCCTAAACCCTGATCCCACATAGGTGCTGCAGGGCCCAGATATGTACCATGTTGTGCACACATGGACCCTTAGGCTTAGGCACCTGGACGCTTTCACACAGGGCTCAGGGTCCACAGGATGTACATCGCCGAAAGTGTCAAGCATATTGTGATTAAATGAGTTTAGAGTTTAGGGCATTAGGGCGGTTTAGGGATATCATTGCGTTCTCAGACTTTGGTGCAGCTGTTTGGGCGTACTAGTTCGGACTTAAGTTATCCACAAGAGGTTGAGCAACATTTAAACCTTAAACCCCAAATCCTACAAAAAAAGGTGTCTGAACAACTGACAAAGTATCTAACCCTAGGGATCCAAATAACCCAATGTAGGTAATACTTACAGACTTTGGGGCCCAATGTAGGGATTATTTACATACATGGATCCCTAGGGTAATAAGGACGCTACTGAGGAAAGGGAACCCTACAGTCTCGGGGAGCCCTAAATCCAACCTTTTAGGGTTTAGGGCTTTGGGTCCAACCTTTTGCCACAACCCTACCAGCTACCCTGAAGCTCCAAGCATATAACCTAAGCTCTGGAATCTTCCTAAGACCCTAAGCCCTGAACCCTAAACCCTGTTTCTATCCATGCGAGAGCCGAAGCAAACTCTTAGTGCTGCTGCTCGCCTAAGACGAGACGCATGAGACGACGACACGCGCGAAAAGAGCGCCGTATCGAAATGTCCCAGTTCCTAAGGGTCCAAGGACCCAGATAATAGGGTTTTAGGGCCCAAATACCATCAACAATATAGTATTTGGGCCCTAAAACCCTATTATTTGGGTCCTTGGCCCTAAACCCTATATATCCACCTATAACCCCTTTAAAGGGACCCTATTATTTGGGAGGTTAAGCGCAAGTATCACCGACTCAGGAAGAATAGTGCCTTAAGTCCTTGCAGGAGCTGAAATGGATTTCGACACTTCGGATTTCAAAGCTAATGCTTATGAATGACGACAAGTCCCGCGAATAGAGTTACTAAGTAGGTTTAGGGTTTAGGATTTAGGGTAGTTCATAACTACCCCCAGACCCTAAATCCTAAACTCTAAACCCCAAACCCTAAATGGCTAGCTTCCAAACCCGACTCCACAATCCCAATCCCGAACCAACTCGTGAAGAACCCTAAACCCTAAACACAGGGTTCAGGCGTTGGGGCTCAGGATGTATGATTTGGTGTAGGCTCTAGGTCTCATACAGGGTACAACCATGGAAAACAAAATGTAATCTACCGTATTACACTAAGGGTCCAAGGACGCAAATATTGGGCTTTCAGGTCCTAAATACCATTCAGATTATAGTACTTGGGCCCTAAAACCCTATTCTTTGAGTCCTGGGACCCTTAGGGCCCCAAACCCTAAACCCTGAACACTTGGGGTTTCTCGGGGAACAGGGTAAGGATCTAAGGAACCCCACCCAGTAATAGTGACCATATGCGGGATAATAAGGCTGGTATATGCCTTTTATACCACTATTACAGGGTGGGGGGTCCGCCTAATCTACACGAACCCTAAATCCTAAACCCTAAAATCCTAAACCCTAAACCACTAAATCCTAAGACGCGTGGATTGTTTAAGGGCTTTGGGATCCTGCTTGAGAGGAAGGGACCTCCATCTTGTTTGACAAAACTGCAACCCCTAAAGATTATAAACCCTACCTTGAGGCTCCTAGGACTATTTGGGGCTTTCTGGGGGAAGGTTTGGGCTTTGGGGGCTAGGGTTTGGGATTCCATTGTGAGGGTCCAAGAGCCTTAGGGACCCTAAACCTGAAGCCCCTCAACTCTGGCTAACTCTGGCTTTACGATCTGCAAGGTTTGAAGCCTTACAGCTTTAGAGTCGAGGGTTTAGGGTTAGGGCTTAGGGTTTGCTCCTCAATGTTCCACATGAAATTGAACCCTGAACCCGAAACCTGTACGTACAGTCCAACATTGCTACTATCTGACGCAACCACCTACCGAACCCGGCCAAGGCTCAGCCCCAACCCGCGGGTTCAGGTTTAGGGTTTAAGGGTTCAGGGTTCAGGGTACTACCCCCAAACCAACAACGTCCTCACCCCAGAGGCAGACAATGCAGTAATTAACTTGGTTGACAGGCAGTAAAAATCGTTTCGACAGGGGCCAGGTCTTGACTCCTTCTTCGGCGCCCAGGGCACGTGTAACCTACTTAGTGGCTGAACGAATTACAACCAAGCTAGTTGTGGTTAGGGGGCGTGTACTCAGGATATAGCTTATAGATTGTTGTTGGACAAACCCTGAACCTCGACGTAGCCCTATTGCCCTGGCAGGACGGAGCATCTTCCATGTAGTTTTACAATGAAGCCACACATATATATATATATACACACGTGTATGTATGTATACATATATATATATGTACACGTATATGTATATACATATAGATGATCCTACTCATTTCTTTTCTAGTTGATACTGACCGTCCACTACACTTACATTGTAAATCGCCCACCCCAAATCCTAATCCCCAAACCTTATGACACCCTAAGGCATAAGAGCTACAGTCTAAACTCCTAGCATCCCCCTTCATAAGCCCTGTAGTACTCCCCTACATGGTCTCCTATAACACCCTTTAAGAAGTTTAGGCTATAGCTCATAACAAAACCCTAAACCCTGAACCCTAAACCTTAAACCCCAAACCCTAAACCCTAAACCCTGAACCCTAAACCCTGAAGCCTAAACCCTAAATCCTAAACCCCGAGCCCTAAATCTATAACTCTTATCTCCCGAACCCTAACATCCTTCACCTTGATCCCACAACCCAGGATCCTTAGACCTGAACATAGACCCTAAGCCCCAAACTCTTCTACTCTTTTGGGGTTTAGGGTTTAGGGTTTAGAGGTTACCTGGACCCCAAAAGTATGTAAAATCATGGCCTTGATGGCTATTATTATGGGTTTAGGGCTATTATTTTACATACTTTGGGGGTTTAGGTAGGGACTAGGGTTAGGACCTAAACCTGAACTCTAAGCCCCCGGCAAAACCCTAAACCCCCAAATCTTGAGGCTTTGGCAGATGCAGGCTGCATGGACATCTGGCGCAAGCCTCAAGGATCACAGGGGGGCGGGTGTAGAGTTTAGGGCTGAGGGTCGGACTTAGGGTCCAGGGTTGGGTGGGTTAGCGTTAGCGTTGAGGGCTTAGTGGGTGAAGTTTGACGAAGCTCTAGCTGGACCTCCCAAACACCTATGATAACAGCCTATGTGCGCAGCATTTTGGGGTTACGCTTACAGGCTAGCATGGTGGGCATTTGGGAGGGCTAGATAGGGGTGCGGGGTCGCGTGCTTAGGAGTAAGGTAATCAAGGTTTGCATGCAACAACCATTAAGACAAGTTGTTTATCCAAAATATGTACCTGTGTCAAGGTATTAGCTTACTTCAGGTGGGGTTTTAGCGGTTTAGGCTTAAGGTCTGCGATGGTCTCTGGTTTAGGGGTCAAGGGTGGAGGCGTGCGGTTCTGATTGGGTGGTTGAAAGGGCAGGGTCTTTGAAGGAATCAGGGTTTAGGGTTCTGGAGTTCAGGGTTAAGGGCCTTACTATATAAAAAGTAATGTCATCCCCAAACTTAAAAGCCTACAACCTAACCCTAAACCCTAACGCTTATGTGCTGCTGCCTGCTTGTGGCGTTGTACTCGCTGGTAGAGGCCTAGGCTCTGAATCTCTTGACCATGCTGCAAGGGTCGACGCGGTTGGGGGTTTAGGGCTTAGGGTGTTAGGGTTCAGGGCGTAGGGTGCCAGTTTTTAGGATACAAGGGTTTAGGGGTCTTTAGAGGCCAGGGTTTAGAGTGAAATTCTTCCTTTGCTTGGACTCTGTCCTCTCATGCTCCAATTTGTCTAGGGTCAAGGGGGCTTGGCGAATTTAAGTGCGACCCGTACTAGAATCGGAACCCCACCATAATTAGGGACCCATCTTATGATGCAGGAAGGGAAGTCCCCATACACAAGTTTCCATATACTGGGCCGTCCCCCCCGAAATTCTATATATGATCCTATCTAAGCCCCCAAACCTAAATGTAACGCCGTACAATCCCCATGGAAATCCCATACCGGTCCTAAATCCTAAGCCCTTACCCGTAAACTCCAACCCCTAGACCCTCTAATCTGCAAACCCTAAACCCTAGACCCTATAAGTTTAGGGTTTAATTAGGGTTTAGGGTTTAGGGTTTAGGGTTTAATCTGCAAACCCTAAACCCTAAATCCGAAACCCCAAGCCCAAAACCCCAAAAGAGTAGAACGTCAAGGTTACAGGCCTTCAGCACACAGAGCTCTCGACCGGATGGCGTGCTTCTTGACTGCCTGCACGAATCTTTGGGTTTTAGGGGTTTAGGGCTTAGGGCTCAGGGTTTGGGATTTAGGATTGGGGGGTTTAGGATTTAGGATCTAGGGTTTAGAGGGTTGGGGTTTTAGGGTTTTTGTTGCTTAGGGCTTAGGGGTTTTAAGGGTTTAGGAGTTAGGATTTGAGTTCCAGGGGTTTAGGGCTTAGGGTTTTTTAGAATTTCGGGGTTTAGAGGTTTCGGGTTTTAGGGTTTCAGGGGTTTAGGGGTTTTGGGGTTTAGGGGTTTTGGGGTTTAAGGGTTGATGAGTTAAGATTGAGGAGTTGGATTTAGGGTTTCAGGGTTAAGGATTTAGGGTTAAGGGGTTTAGGGCTTAGGGTTTAGGGTTTTAGGGTTTAGGGCTTCGGGGTTTAGGGGTTTAGGGTTTTGGGCTTAGGCTTCAGGGGTGTACGGTGTTTTTGCGTACTGCCCCCCCCCTTCAACAGCCTATACTAGGAGCTGTATGTATATAACTATACCAACTATGCTTATTCAACTTTTACGGAAAGGGCAGAACCCAAGGTATAGGATTTGAGGCCAAGCTCCAACTGTTTCCCAAGGGGTCCGAAGTATGTAACCGTCATATAACCCGAAATGTTGAGTAACGGTTGGTGTTATGAGGACCCCAGAAATTATAACTAATTATTCGTGTATACTGGAGCCTCATAGGGCCCCGGTATAATCAGCATCATCATTATAGTCACTACGACTGGGTGGGAGGTCCACCTGAAGTATTGAATGTTTGTCCTTGCTACCCCGTACTCTGAAACGAATTCAGAGTGCAGAGACTGGGGGTAAACCCTAAAACCTACACCCTAAACCCTAACCCCTAACCCCTAAACCCTTAAACCCTTAAACCCTTACACCCTAAACCCTTAAACCCTAAACCCTACACCACTAACCCCTAAACCCTAAACCCAAAATCCCCAGGTGGCGACGGGAGAGCCGAGGCGCAGGTTACTCGTTCGGGTTGTGTACGGATGACTGCAGTAAAAATAGGGTCCTTCTACATACCTAGGGGTTTGGGGTTTAGGGTTTTAGGGTTTAAGGTTTAGGGAAAATTAGAGTTGAGGGTTTAGGGTTTAGGCTCCTAGGACTATTTGGGGCCTTCTGGGGGAAGGTTCGGGCTTTGGGGGCTAGGGTTTGGGATTCCATTATGAGGGTCCAAGAGCCTTAGGGTACATACCTGCGGAGATTGAATAGAAACAATCCTACTGGTTGGCCTCATATAAACCATCAAATGTTCGCAGGGTTGGAGGTGAAGCCCCAGCAAATCTCCGTCACGCCCAAGCTTTGGGGTGTAGGGTTTCATGGCTTGGGAATCTCTGAATTATCAGCGCAAGCCCAGACTTCCGATCTAAACTCTATAAACCCTGAACCCCAAAGCCCTAAACACCAAGCCCTCAAGCCGGAAGCCTAACCTCTAGGGTTTAGGGTTTAGGGTTTAGGGTTTTAGGGTTTAGGGTTTTAGGGTTTAGGGTTTTAGGGTTTAGGGTTTTAGGGTTTAGGGTTTTAGGGTTTAGGGTTTAGCTCAACTTCACAATCTCAAATGGGCTTAGGGTCCACGACGGGGCTTAGTGACACTGACCCTGAACTCAACCCAAGCAATCGCCACCCCCCTAACACCCTAAACCCTTTTCCATGAAAACCTAGACCCGAAAGCCCACAACCCAAAACCATTTACAGGTACTGAACATAAGCTCTAAACCCTCAACTCAACAGAGACCCTAGATCACAAACCCTAACCTTCAACTCCGGATCCAACATTAGGACTCTAAAGCCTAAACCGCGAACCCTAGACCCTAGACTGCAAACCCTCCGAAACCTTGAACCCCAGACCGAGTCTTCGGGTAGGATATAGAAAGCCGCAAGTAGGAACTCCGTTGTACATTGGGTACTGGCCCGCCCCCGTATCAGATCCCTTTAAAAACCCCCTCTACTCCCCCTTGCAGACACAGCTCAGCCTGGCCACCCCTTCATGGGGGCCCCTGGATGGCCGTGGAGGCCCCTGAGGCCCTGGAGGCCCCTGGAGGCCCCTGGAGGCCCCTGGAGGCCCTGGAGGTGCCTGAAACTCTTGGAGGCCGCCAGAAGCGCCTGGAAATCCCCTCACATGCATGAAGCTGAGTAACCTCTACAAACCCTACTTTATACGATGGCTTACAATATATACTATGTCTTATTTATGGGTTTCGCGTTTTGGGTACACTTAAGTGGGATTTGCGGTGGATTATGACAAGAGCACTTTTGCAAGATACGAGGAGTTTTAGCTACCGTTCTGTGTCTAGACCCCAATATACATTTAGACTATTGGTCAAATACACTAAACACTTGTTTGGACCTAAGGCAATTAACTTTGGGAATTGGTAAACTCGTAAATCGATGTTTCGGCGATTTGGAAGTCTATATGCCGAACGACCAGTCCTGAACGGCGAACTCCTATGCCTCCAATCCCCACTTCTCTCGAGCCCGAGGCCTCAAACCCCAAGCCCTAAAGCCCTAATCCATAAACCTTAAACCCTAAATCCCCAAACCCTAAGAACGCCTA
>CAJNIZ010043128.1:2998-30351 GCA_905231905.1 Symbiodinium pilosum
AAGTACCATGGACCTCCAAGTACCATAATATGCGATACCAACAGTACTGTGGCCCGAGGCTCCTTACCAAATCATTGTATAGCCTACCGCAGACAGACCTCAAAAGTGCTACAGGAGTTTTTCAAGCTTTTAGGTCAAGGCACCCTCAAACCCAATCCCAAGAAATAGTGGGTTTAGGGCTTAGGGTCGGTAATAATAGTCATAGTAGAACTCCTTGGTATTCGTCAGGACCTTAGACCCTTGAATCTTTGGGGGGTTCCGCTGTATTTTCAGTACAGGTACCTAAGAGTGAACTTTTAGTAGGGTTTGTACCTAGACCCTCAATGTGTAGTACCTTTTTGGTAGTCCTAATAAGAGTTAACGCAAAAACCATTCTCAACCCAAAAAGGAACTACATTGGAGGGTCTAGGTAAGTGCCATGGTGAGAAGTCGTGTAGAAATACCAGCCCAGTAGGACATATCCTGCGTTTTGTCCGCTCATCGCTGGAGTCGAGGGTTGTCAGGGAGGTCCTAATAAGAGTCCTAACCATCCACAAAACATACTGGGACCAAAGGTGCACTGCACTGCATTGTCGAGGATATGGCCATTTGGTATTGGGTCCGGGTATCCCAATTATGTATACACCCTTTCAAAACCATACAAGGCCAAGTTAATGTGCCATAGTTCGTTTAGGGTTCAGGGTTAGGGTTTAGGTTTAAGGGTTCAGGGCATGAAGATGGCTTAAACCACTATCGGAGTCCTATCACTCATGACGCTTCTCTTGGCGGCTATTCCCGGAAATTCGATCTTGCGAAAAAAGTTACTAGGGATGGCTATAGCCCCCAGGGGGTCCAAGTACCCAACAATTAGGTACTTGGGTTTTGGATAAAAGGATTTACAGCACAGGCTTTGGGTAAATATATGGTTATTTGGTACTTGGACCCTTAGGGAATCGAGCTTCCACTGACTACCGTGACAACCACGTCCTCACCATCTCATCGTCAATAACTTGTCACTGCTTCAGCTGCTTGTAGACACCGGCATGGGTAGTCTCTGATGTTCAGCTTCAAGCACTTGGCACTGTCTTCATTGGCTTGAAACATAAGTCCTTGCCACTTTATGCTTTGCCAGGCGAAGACCTACATATTTAGCAAAGTTACTAGGGTTGCCTAGAGGTTTAGGCACCCCCTTAAACTAAACCGAGGAGGGGGTGCTTTGACAGGAGCCATAGTCTAAACTCCTTAAAGTGGGTTATTTAAGGGGATCATAGTCCCCCTTAAGTAGATAGAATATGGGGTATATGGGGATCTTATAATAATCTAGCCCAGAGCCATATTCTATCTACTTACGTGTGACTATATGTAGGAGACTATTGTGGGGCTGTTTAAGGGGTTCTAAAGGCCAACCAAGTGTTTGTTGCTTTTTGACACGGGGCTCTTAAGTTTCGCTCACTAAGCCAGAGGTTGCACGTGCAAGTGTTTGATGTTTTTTCTTCTTCGCTGCGGACATGTTAATCGCCAACATTCGCTTGGTTGTGCTTGTACTTCTGCTTGGTGCTGTGGCTGTGGCATTATGAGTTATTTCTGTGTTTGTGTATAGTTGGTTAGTCGTCTGTGTCTTTGGTGTTTTGCTTCTTTGTTTGTTTGCTTGCTTGGGAGTCGTTGCCCCTCAGGGCCTATTCCCCTGCATCCCCTAAAGGGGTCGCAGGACCAACGATTTTCTGCCCCTATAGTTTGCCTTAAGATGATGTTACCCATTCCGGCAATACGCTCACGTGCGCTGTCTTTTGAGACAGCGGAACACTGCAGCGGAGTAGATACGTAGCTGACTCTGTGAACTGCCCGCTAAGTGGATGCAATGCAAAAAGTGCTTGCGTGCTTGTTTTGTTGCCGGCGCTGTCGCTGCTGCTGCTGCTGCTGCTGCTGCTGCTGCTGTTGTTATTGTTCTCGCTGTTGTCGTTCTCGTTGTTGTTGTTGTTGTTGTTGTTGGTGGTGGTGGTGGTGGTGGTGGTGGTGGTGGTGTGTTGTTGGTGGTGGTGGTGTTGTTGTTGTTGTTGCTGTTGCTGTTGCTGTTGCTGTTGCTGTTGCTGTTGCTTTTGTTGTTGTTGTTGTTGTTGTTGTCTGCGGTGGCGGCCTTGATGGTGTTTGTTCTCGTTCTTGTTCTTGTTATTGATCTTATTGTTTGTTTTGTTCTTTTTGTTGTTGCTGCTGTTGCTGCTTCTGTTGCTGTCGCTGTCGCTCTCGCTGTTGTTGTTGATGTTGTTGTTGTTGTTGTTGTTGTTGTTGTTGCTGTTGTTGGTGGTGGTGGTGGTGGTGGCGGCGGCGGCGGCGGTGGTGGCGGCGGCGGGGCTGCTGCTGCTGCTGCTGTTGTTGTTGTTATTATGATGGAGGAAGGTCAGAATAACATGCGCGGTCACGGCGGGGCTCGTACGCCTGGTAATAGCAAGGACATATAATGGGGTTGGAGAGAGTCACTCGTTTTGCTTGTGCGTCGTTTGCTCGTCGGTAGCGGCGTTTTGGTCAAAACATCTGCTCTCCGAGTCCTTGCGCAATGAACCAATCACCATACCTCACGCAGACATTCGTCAGCGACCGTTGCCGTCAAGCATCGCCACCATAGACATAAGCAAAAACTCCGTGCTGTCGCCGCCGGTCAGAACATGAATGTGCCTGATGTTGCATGCCCGTACATGCACAAGCTGCAGCAGCTTGAAAGAGCCGTCGCCTCCCCTGATTCAATAGCAAAATGACCTGCTCACCTCCCAAACAATTGGCCGCTTGGGTGGGTTCATTATCAGACGTCGGTTCGCGGCACACAGTAGACTCCGAAGCCAATACCTCCTCATGACATCCGCTAGCTTAAGCCTAATAAATGATTCTTGGTCTCCATCCCCCTAATTCAGCATGACTTCAATCCTACTTGGAAACTTTAATCTTGCCTTGTAAACGCATAATATGGTCTTTCGCACAAAGGGGTTTGGTTTTCAGTTGCGGGTATGAACATAGGGAGAAGGAACGAAGACATTTCGTTGAGGATATCTGTAAGGAGTTGAAGAATTATTCCTGAACTCGCTCGTTTCCTTCATAGAAGCTGCTAATGGCTCTGCAAGCATTTTGTAGAGGCGGATGGTTCGTGGCCCTGATAACTCTGGAGTGCTAGAGTACAAGGGGAAGAGCTCCTGAATAGTCTTGGTGGATGGCAGTTTTGACCGGCAAGCATCCACTTCTTGGAATTGTTTTGGTGCTATGACGGAGATGCCAGCACGCAACCGATTGGCAACAGCGGGGTTGTGGAATATGAAGGTCTGTTGGGCTGTTGTGTACATTTGAGATTTTCTCGCTTGCACAAGCTGCACATTCGTACCTTCATTAACCACAATGCAAGATTGAGTTGATATTCCGCAGTTCCGCAGCCCCTGCATCTTACATTTTTCCACGTTGTTCGGAAGTTGACAAGTTTTAGGGAGGCCGCTTAGTGTCATACCTATGAGGTGGTGATGGTCAGGCATGTAATAAAGTTCAGAAGAACTTCAGATAATTTGGAATTCCAGCCGCCCAGCTCATTTGCCTGTGAGGCAGGTAGCACTACAGAGCCTTTGCAACACAGTTTTAGAAATGTTTGCTAGGGGTTCTGTTGTTTTTCAATTTTTTGAGCGTTGAGCGTATAGGCCATCCATTGAATTGGCCCTAGACAGAGAAATCCCCTAGGAACCTCTGAGTTTCCACTCACACGTTGTCTTACAAGATTCCATCCTGGCGGGTCTTCCCTGCCTGGATCAAGGAGTAGAAACCTGGTCTGGAGGATCAGGACCACCGCATTAGACTGTCTGCTCTTGCAGCTGAGTGGGCAATTTCAAACTTCCCGCATTTCGGTATATACAAACAGGATCCTCATAGAATTTGAGAAGTTGAGCTGTTTGAGGCCATGAATCTTAACACCCAGGCTTTGAGTGTAATGTCCAGGTGCCTTCACAAGCACTTATAAAATTCCAATCATCCGTGAATCCTAAACCCCGAACACTGATAACCTTATGTAATCCCTCAACAGTGAAACCCCTGAACCCAAAACCCCAAACAAAGCCCGCGCGGCTAGGGGAGCGGTAGCACCTACGTCAGGCCCGGTACCGAATAATCTATCTCTGCAAGCAGTTCTGATTGCCTTATCAAGTAAATACCCTATACCCCAAGCCTATGACTCTGGCGGGTGGCTGGATGGTTTTGATGAGGTCGGGGGGTCCTGGACCCCAAGGGGGGCCTGAGAGTCTGGAGGGGCGGGTTGCGGCTCCAAATTTTCTCTACGCCTAAAAACATCAAGGGGCGGGGCTGTCTGCCTGCAGACCGGCCTAGCCCTGTTCAAGAGCGTGTCAGCCACAAGCCTTCAAGAACATAAACAATGTTTTTTTTATTGCTGACCAAGATGAGCCTAATCAAGTTCAGGTCCTAAACCTACAAGGAACAGGTTTGGGTGGTTGGGCTGCCTCAGACGGCGTGGGGTGGGTGAATGTGTTAGATGGCCTTCCACAGTCAGGCCATGGCAAGTACTCGGAAGCCGCGATGCGCTCGACGCTGCCTTGCAACAAGTCCATCAATCGCATGTTCCACGAAACACTGCGGCAAACATTACATCCTAAACTAAACCCTAAACCCTAAACAGGAGCTTGCTGCTGAATTGCAGCACGTGTTGAGCCTGGAGGCCAGGCCGCCTGCCTCCATGATTCGGGTTTAAAAGCGGGTTTTAGCGTTTAGGGTTAAGGGCTTAAGTTTAAGGTGTAGGGTGTTTGGGGTTTTGTGTTTGAGGCTTATAACCTGACCCCCCCCCAAAGTAGGTAAAAAAATCGGTTTTTTTTGGATGTTTAAATGTTTTTTGGGCAATGATTTTACCTACTTTGGTGGTTAAGTCGGGTTTGAGGTTTAGGAGATTGGCTACCCTCAGTAGCCTAGAGGGAATAGAAATTGTATTAGGGATTGTGTAAGGGATGTTTTGACAAACTCCAGTATGACGTTTTTTTCATGGAGTTTTCAGCATTCTAGACGGGTCTTGTCGGGTTCAAGTTCCAGAGTTTTGGGGTTTTGGGGTGTGTTGGGGAGTATAGCCAGGGATATTTTGGGGCTGCAATCTGTTGTCTTTGGTATTGACCACCCACCCCCTCTGTGGTAACAAGCATTTCCCTAATACAGTGTCTTTTACAGGGGACGCCAAGTGTTGCAGGGTGTGGCGGTGTTTTCTATTTCGGGAGGTGATGAAAGCTGTGCAGGGCTTTGTGCCTGAGCAGGGCTTCGGGCTTGAAAAGCTCCTTCCCACGAAGCCACATACCCCACAGTAGGTACGCTGTAACGATTTTAAGGAATTAGGCCCAGAGTAAGTTTTTCAAGTTCTTAGTTGGAGACCTTGTCGGCGAAGTCCGTATGGTTCTGACCTTTCTGGGAAGATTATGAGTACGCATCCCCACAGGACGAGGCAGCTTGAAACAGTGCTGAAACGTGCCCTCTTCAGGAATGTCACCCGTCTAACCTTGTACAGAACTTCCCTTAGCAAGTTCCTTTTCTGTTCAGGTATTGCAGCTTCCCGATTTTTCCCCTTGTTCCCGCTTGCAGTACTTGTCTTTAAAGGGGTCTTCTTAAAGACATTCATGACTCCTACTATATCTTGTGGTAGATGTTTCTGTAAGGGGAATCCGATTTCCTTCCTTTCATAATCCTCTCCCCCGGATATGCACTCCCGACATTTTACATATTCCCAGCATTTTGTAGTATACCACCATGCGAATATATGATATTGGGGCGGAGGCGCCCGGGGGGGTTTCATATTGGGGTGGGCTGATTAACCCTAGAAGCCCAGTTACCTATATATTGGGTTCCCGTCCTTAAGTCCCTATATGATTTTATACTATCTGTAACCCAAGGACCTGCTATATGGGTGCCTGGGCTTCTAGGGTAACAGAAATCCAACATGGCGCAGCAGGAGTTCACCGACTTCGGACTTGGAGCACAGCTGGCTTGAGCCTGAGCAGGGTTTAGGCCTTACCCTAAAGCTCCTAGGACTATTTGGGGCTTTCTGGGGGAAGGTTTGGGCTTTGGGGGGCTAAGGTCTAGGATGCCATTATGAGGGTCCAAGAGCCTTAGGGTAGGGGCTAGGGTTAGGGGATTTCGAGTTTAGGATTGAGGTCGTAGAGTCTTGGATTTAGGGTTTAGAGTTTATAGTTTTGGATCGAGAGTTGGCGGTTTAGGGATTTAGCCCTTAGAATTACCAGGCGGCGGGGCTTCCAGGTGGTGATGGCATGAGGATTCAGGAGTTTCGGGTCTAGGGCTCAGGGTTTAGGGTTCGGGGTTCAGGGGGTTTAGGGCTTAGGGTACCCATAAGACCAAGAGTCCCCTTATGTTGCTGCGGGATCTACACTCCGCAAACTAACATGGAAGCTACAAGGGGACTTCTGGCCGTAGAAGGTGGTGTTTTTTGGGGGGTTCCACGTCAGCTTAGGGAGTGTACCTCAAACCCCAAATCCTAAACCCTAACCCCCCCCCCCCACAAGACCCCCGCAGCCCCAGGTTTCATTTTTGATTAGCTTACTGTGGGAGCCTGATTAGTGATGGGCCCCCGCCCATCACTAATGTTTAGGGTTTAGGGTAAGGGGAGCCCCTATAATGAAAAGGCCTCAAAACGAATTGGGGTTCTGGGGGATCGTATGGCTAAAATAGAATGCCTTGCTCAGTCTAGCTTTCAAGAGAATAGAGAATAGGAAGGGCCTGGTCCTCGGCCTTTATGTTAAACGGCCTGGTCTAGAAACCTTCGTAATACCCCTAGATACTAGGTGCCGTACAATGATCTATAACCAAAAGGGGCCCCTAATTTGTTCATATGTACATGTATCTAAGTCATGGTTCCCTAAACCCTAAACTCTACCCTAAAACTCTGAATCTTAAACCCCAAACCCCAAAACCCTAAACCCCCCGTACTCTATGTCCAAGATATACGACATACAGTGTGGTGCAAGATTTGCCCCCTTGCTGAAGGCGCGGAACGATGGGTTAACCCTAAACCCTAAAACCCTAAACCCGTTGGGTATAGGGGTTTAGGGTTTAGAATTCTTAGGTGGCGCAGGATTCCGAATTCCTCCATCCACAGAAGTTCCAAGTTAAGGGCCAAAGTTGGGATCTAGTGTCTTGAGCATAGCATTCAGATGTAGGTTTCCCAAAATTATGGGTATCCTAAGCAAAATGGTAGGGTATAAGGGTTCTCTAGGTACCCTAAGCCCGAAACCTTAATATTAGGGTTCTAGGTACCTCCAGCCACTAATAGAGCTGTTGAATCAGCGCTGCTCAAAGTTGAGCTTTGGCCAGTGCAATCCGCAGAATGCTAAGCTCTAAAGGCCTCGATCCTAAGTCCTGAAGGGTTTAGGCGTTAGGTCTTGGGTATAGAATTTAGGGTTGAGGGTTTAGGGTTTAGAGTTTAGGGTTGGGGCCCCTAGACCCAAATCCTGCACCCTGAATCCCAAACCCCAAGACCCGAAAGCACTTGCCCAGGTCGACATAGGCAAGCTACGAAATGAGGCTGGGGATCTTGGGGTGACTCGTCATCAGGGGGTTGTTCTTCAGAAGAAGAGGAATTAAGCTTTTCCTGAACTCAAAAAATGTGTAGAACGATTGCCTCTTGGCCAATTTTTATAGGGATTGGGGGCTATTACTGTACCGATTTTCGGGGTATAGGTTAGGGTTATGGGTTTCAGGTTTGGCGTCAGGGTTGATGATTCAGGGTTTGGAGTTCAGAGGTTACCGTTCAGGCTTTAGGTTTTAGGATTCAGGTTTGGGGCTGATGGGTCACTCTGCCGCAGAGCTCTGGGATTTTTAGGATTCCCCCGGCGCCCTAAACCCCGATTCAACATGTCCCCAACCTAAGGGCCTGTCAATTACGAGGAAGATTTGGAATGAGCGGCGCAGGTGTGTTTAATGTCTGTGCCAGTGATAAGGGCCTTTTTCAGAGGGTCCATGTACCCAATAATTAGATGCTTGGGTTTTGGGTAAGAGTAATTCTAGTTCTAGTATAGGTTTTGGGCAAGTATATAATTGCCATTTTTAGCAGCCCATGGCGCTGACCTGCAGCTACGTCTCGCCGGAGGGCGTGGCCTCTCTGCGCGACAAAGGCGAACGGCGGCGTGGACGCGCTGCCGCTGTGCTGCACGCGCCACGGCGCCCCCTGGTCTTCAGGAGCCCGGTGCCCGACCAAGCGGCAGACACAGGCAATGGCGGCCAGGCTCAGTGCAAACATCAGATGGACAGCCATGGGTGTCGATGATTCCCGACACGATCAGTTCGAGAATTTCCTCCAGAGACAGGCACGCATTCTGACTATAAACACGGGTAATCTTGTCTTGTCGGCTCACTGCAGGATCAAGTCCAGTATCATGCAACATGAAACTTGCCCCCAGTCTTCATCTTCTGGGCCACTTGCTGTGTGTCCTGAGCAACAGTTTACAAGGCTAGCAGCGGCGTAGGGTTTAGGGGTTCAGGGTTGAAGGCGTGGGGGTTCACGGTTGAGGGTGTAGAGCTTAGCGGCAGTCCCTACTCCGCGCTTAGCACCAGTAGTGAAACCCTACCCACCGACACATCCCCAGATATACCTAAATTTAGCTATATATCCATATATATATATACACTTCTAAGGGTCCCCGAAATCCTGAGTTTTACATGTAAAGTGGCAGCAGCCGAAGGTGCGCAAGACGGTAAGTCACTGTGGATGCTCTGGTAATCGGATGCCCTCGAAACCGACGTCCATAGCGAGGGCTCCCATCGGAGAACCCTGAGCGGTCAGTGAACCCTCATTCCTATACTAAGCCCCAAACGCTGAACCCGACTCTGAAGCCGAATCCCTAGACCCTACTCCTTAATCCCTAAACCCTCAACCCTTTCCCTAAACCCTAAACCCTCAGCCCTAATCCCTAATCCCTAAGCTCTGAACCCTTATTCCTAAACCCTAATCCGTAAACCCTAAACCCTAAAATCCCTATATAACTACTATGACCCCCTATAATCCCTGTAGTTTCCATTTTCTTTTCCATTTTCCCATATAACCCCTAAACCCTAAACCCCAAGCCCTAAACCTTAAAACCCTAAACTCTAAAGCCTAAACCCTAAACCTTAAACCCTAAACCCCTAAACCCTAATCCCTAAATCTAAACCCTAAACCCTAAACCTTAAAACCCTTTCGGAGGCTTCAGGTCATCTTCAGAGTTTGGATTCCTTCGTCAGCGCGGCGAAGGACGAGGCGAAAGTCCCAATCGCGGAGGGGTTGGGGTTTGTCTAAGATATCCCTATACCGGTTTAGGGGTTTGGGGTTTAGGGTTTAGGGTCCTGAACACCAAAAGTATGTAAAATCATTGCTTTTTGGGCTGTTTTAAGGGATTTTGGGCTATTATTTTACCTACTTTGGGGGCCTAGGTAGGTCCAAGGATTCAAATACCGGGATAGAATCATGAGGTCAGGGTTTAGGGTAGGGTTGAGGGTTCAGGGATAAGGGATAAGGGTTTAGGGAGTAGGGTTCAGGGTTTAGGGGACGACCCCAGGGCTCCTAGTTACGTAAATAGAACCCTTCATTTAAGTACTTGGAGCTCTAAGACTGAGGCAAGGACTTTAGCGTTTAGGGTTTGGGGAAGGGGCCTATAAGGGGTCTGAAGGGGATTTCTAAGAGGTATATGAGAGGTATATGTGGGGTTTAGGATTTAGCTAGGGTGTAGGGTATAGGACCATGGAGAGTCAAATGGTAAGGACACTGGAACATGAAAGAGCAACTGGCCATAGCTATGGGTTCATAGGGATTGTGGAAAATGCGGCGATTACCAATATCAGTATCCCAGATTCCATGCTAGCGTCCTTGTCGGGATAATTGCTAGGGATGACAGTGAAACTTGTGATGGATCGATCCGTGCAAAGAGTTTCATCAAGCTTCATGTTGAGGAGCTACTTTCCATTATTACCATTAGAGGCCAAAGGCTACATGGTTTTTGATTCCAGAGAGCTTATTATTCACGGACAGGAAGGGAACCAATCTACGTTTTGGCGATGAGACTCTCTAGCAACAGCATCGCTTGAATAGACGATCATGATGCAACTCCAGGACAAGGAACATTTCGCTAGTTTGACCCTTGCAGCATCACACTTCACTACCGAAACAGCGGATAGAACTCACTGCTCTCCCCAATCACGCTACAAGTGGGATTCCATTAACTTGAGGGGGCTTAACGCGCCAGTTCATTGCAAGTGCTTCTCTTGATCTTCACAAAATTCAACAGGGCGAAATGGAACTTGAACGCTCCTCCATAGGATGAAGAAAAGTCGAGCATCATGTGGATGGATGGGCAGTGTGTGTATCTCTCTCTCTCTGTCTGTGTCTCTGGTTTCCGCTACGACGCTATGAGGTTCGAATTCTAAGTGAGAAGAACTGAATTCAAAGAAAAGGCTTCATTATGATATGATGCTGTTTCGACTGTTAAGTAATGGATTACTCCATAGCGTATCGGCCAATACACAGTGGGCGGATTTCGTCTTCAATCCCAACCCCTAGACCCTGAAGCCCCAAACAAAACCCTAAACCCTGCAACCCAACACAAACCCTAAGGGCCCCAGGACCCAAATGATAGGGTTTTAGGGCCCAAAGACTATAATATAATATAAATGGCATTTGGGCCCAAAAACCCTATTATTTGGGTCCTTGGACCCTTAGGGAAACCCTAAAATCCTGAACCCTAAGCCCTAAAGAAACTCCAACAGCCTAAACCCTTCAACCCTAAAACCCTAAGCCCTAAACTCTGATGATTTAAACCCCAAACAAACCTTAAAGCCCTAAACCCTAAACCCTTAATCCCTACACAAACCCTGAAACCCTAAGCCCTAATTGCTGAAGGCAGTTTTAGGGTTTGAGTTCTTGATGGTGAGGTTGCGTGACAAGATTGCTAACATATATATATGTATACACACACTACTGCGTTTGTATCAGTAACTTACTTGGAATGTGTCTATGTTTTAGTTGTGTCCTTCCATTCCTCTTTCATCACAAAATATGCACCCCGAACTCTACACCTTAAACCGTAACCCTAGGTCCTAAACACTGAAGCGCAAGCCCTAAACCCCAGACCCTGCACCCTGAATTATCCCCAAACCCACAACCCTGACCCGTAAACTTCAAACTCTATGTATTAGTTTACATGTTTTTTCTTTTCCATTATCGCTATATAGAAACTTATATTTAGGGCGCAAGTCCCATGCATCACCATCTGCCTTGTCCCACAAAATTGACGGCAGCGCACAAGGCAATCCCCCACCAGAGCGGCAAGCAGAATATGTTGCAGGATGGGATGAGTAAGTTGTGCAAGCACCCCTTGCTTGCTTTCAAGGTCCCAGGAGCCCGTTTTCCACAGGCATCCAGCTGCGACTTGGGGGGAGAACGTGGGGACATGGAGAATGGTCATCTGTGATGAAAGCGGAGAACCCTATAAACCCCTAAACCCTAATTCCTATATATTCCAGACCCTAAACACAAAGGGCTCAATACCCCTTAACTCAGGAAAATACCTTTAACCATACTAAGGTTCCTAGTATCATTTAGGGTATTTCCTAATTAACTGCTATAATCCCATGCTCTAAATCCTACATATCCCTCCGAAACCTTATACAACTCTAACCCTGAATAACCCCAAATATTCCTTAACCCTAAACCCTATATAACCCTAATCCCTATAAAACACCAAGCCCCAAAAAACCCTCACCCTATATACTCCTCAAGTAAGGGGTATTCCTTAGTCCTAAGCCGCAAAACTTAAACCTAGACAACTCTAAACCCTAAATATGACCCCTCAATTAATGGCTTACGAGGGCTCTCTTGGATTACTAGCCCCGCCTTCCCTTCATAGGGAGTAGAAATATAACAGGGATCCTAATGTTCAGGGCCTTATTCCTTTAATTATAAACGCTATCGCGCGCCCGCCTGGGCTGGCAGGGAGCGGAGCACACAAATAGGTCATGGCATGTAGTTGACACGTGGGGCTTAGGGTCAAAGGAGTAACGGAGGCAAGCCTCACTTCAGACGTGTTTGTTGCATGCCTGTTCCAGCATTCATGGAGGGGGTTAGCTGGGCTTAGTCCATCAGCCTTTACCTAGACCCTCCTCCTACCCTCTATTAGGGCCTGAGTACCTACTATTAGGGACCATATATCCCCAATTAAGGGTACAAGGAGGGTCCTGGTAGTGAGGGAGTACAGTTCGCAAGCTTGGAGAGACGCAGAACCGGGCTGAACGTGGGATGGTCAGGGTGGACTAGGCAGGCAGAGAGGGGTCTGCAAGGGGGTTTTAAAGAGGGTTCCAAACGCCCGGAGGCTGGATAGCCTGGGTGAATTAGGGGGATGCCTAAACCCTAAACCCTAAACCGTACGTAACCCTAAACCCTAAACCGTATGAGGGTTCTTTGGGATACGAGGCCTGGGGCCACCTTTCTCAAGTCGGTTCGATGGCTCTGCTTCTGCCAGGGGCCGGGGGCCCTGGGGAAAGGGTTGGGTGCAGGAGGGGGGAGGTTTAGTGTTAAGGTTTAGAGTTTAAGGTTAAGGGGTAGACCTGGGGGTTAGGGCTTAGGGTTTGGGGTTTGGTGTTTAGGGTTCGGGCTTAGGGTTATAGGATTTAGGGTTTGATTTAGCGGTAATGGCTAGGGGTGAAGGGTTTGGGGCAAAAGGATCTAGGGATTAGGGGGTAGGACTAGGGGTTAAGGGCTTTGGGTGCGCAATTGAGGCTGTGGGGTTTTGGGGTTAGGGTTAAGGGTTGAGGGTTTTGGGCATTGGCTTCAGGATTCAGTGTTAAGGGTTGAAAGCTGAGAGTCTAGGGTTCATGGCTTTCTGAATAATTGAGGCTGCTGTTTGCGCATTTGCGATTTTATGATCTGGTTGGTTTAGGGCTTAGGGTTTGGGCAGCCGGCGGAGCATGCTGAACAGCCAAAATCCAAAATCCCATGCCCTGAACCCTAAATCTAAGCCCTGCTTAGAGTAACTAATGCATCTACAAAAAGATTCCCCAATATGTTTTTACCTTTAACTTTTTGAAGGGTCTAGGCTACTCTAGGTAACCTGCTTTTTGTAGGATCCTTGCAGGAAAGTAGTTTCTTCAAAAATGGTTTCAAGTTGGACCCCTAAGGTCCATCGTCCCAAGACGGGGGCCCCTAAGTTTCCGGAAGCCCCCCTCTACCTAGACCCTCCTCCTACCCTCTATTAGGGCCTGAGTACCTACTATTAGGGACCATATATCCCCAATTAAGGGTACAAGGAGGGTCCTGGTATGGAAGTCTCTCAAAACCATGCTTCTGGACTCCCTCGTAGGGATGCCCATGATCCCTCAATACTTGAGGGTTTCGGATCCCCATGATCCCTCTAGTAGACCCTAAACCCTAAGCCCCCAAACCATAAACCCTCAAACCCTGAACCCTGAAACCCTTAAAACCTTAAACCCTTAAACCCTAAACCCTTAAACCCTTAAGCCCTTTCACCCTAAACCCTGAGCCCTAAGCCCTAGTCTAGAGTATCCCTACGTGAGAAACTCCCAGATGACCGTCATCTGTTGGGGACAGTTTCCAAGCTGAGGATGGTCCTTTTGGGAAGGGTATAGGGTTTAGGGTATAGGTGTACTATGACTACTATTACCGAAATTCCAAGTTGTAAAATAATTGGGTACTTGGACCCTTGAGGCCCTAAACTCTAAACCCTAAACCCTATATACCCCAAAATATCCCTTGAAAGGAACCTACGAGGACCCTAATGATTGGGTACATGGACCCTTAGGGAAGCTGTTGAACAAGGCCTCGATTTAGGATTCCCCCCCCTCACACAGCCTCAACACTAAAGCCGAAACCCTAAAGGTTCGAATGTATATGGGGGTCATGAAAACTAAATGGGAACTACTATAGGAGTTTAGGGAGCTTTAGAGACAATGGAAAAGAATATGGCAGCTACTACCCCTAAAGGTTTAGGGTCGAGGGATTAGGGCCTAGGCAAGGAATAGGGGAATACATTATATAGGGGTTTTACAGGGAGTGTATTCCCTTGTTTCCCTACCAACCACCCGAAGGCCATATGCCCGAATCCCGAAGTGTCAAGTAGACGCTGAAATTCGGGTTCAGGGTTTAAGGGTCTAGGGTAGGGCTTAGGGTTTCATGATTTGCCCACATTAAGGAGCGCCCCGTAGCCGTGGCGCTGCTGCTGAACCTCTCCAGCCGCGGCCGATGTGGACAAAAGGCCACAAGCGTAGTGCGTTTAGGGCTTAGGGCTTATGGGATAAACCTGGCGCCAGTAAAGTAGAATCAGTGGAAAATCAAGTGGAAAACGATATCGGAACTGGGAATATGTCGGGTGATGTAGTACGTTCAGTGAGGTCTACTGTAGTTTTCAAATATATAGGAACAACATATTCTCCTCTGGTTGGTGGCCTTAACCTCCAACAAGACTTCGCACCCAGTCAAGGTATTCTGTTTTTGGGATGGAGCTGGAAGTTCAGCTGTAGGTATACACATTTGGGGTCTTTAGGATGTTTGTTGTATTGTCGATGCTAAAAAACCCTGCTTGACTATAGTATAATATGGTACTTAGGGTTATGCAGGACTTTTGGTATCTACTTATATCCCTATATATCGCTGTAGATCCTATATATCCTTATAAACCCATGTACATATCCCCAAATAACCGCCAGATAACGGTCACCCTACGCCGCAACCCGAAGCCGTGGGAATTTCAGGTGGCCTCAGACGTTCTACAGGCGATCGCAGCATATGCGCGACGTTGAAGGTGCCCTCCTTGGAGGTCCATTGTACTTATAACCTACTTAGTAACTGTAGTTATAACCCAATTATATCTAGGGTAACTGTAGTTATGGGACTTATATTTAGGTTATAAGCCTAAACCCTAAACCCCAAACCCTAAACCCTAAACCCTGGACCCATGGGACTCATATTTAGGTTAGAACTACAGTTACATAAGTAGGTTATAAGTACAATGGACCTCCAAACCCTAAACCCTAAGCCCTAAACCCTAATGGACCTCCAAGTAGAGTTTACGGTTTGGGGTCTTGGGGATGTTATAAGTACAATGGACCTCCAAGTCCATGGGTTTAGGTTTCAGGGTCATCTCAGGGTTCCGGTCCCTGATGGAAAAGAAAAGGGAACTACTGTAGTGCATTAGGGTTATATGGGGATAAGGGTAAAGAAAAAGGAAGCTACTGTAGGGTGGAGGGTTTAGAGGTTAGGGCCTTTGGGTTTAGGAATTTTAAGGTTTATAGGTTTTGGGGTTTTGGGTTTTAGGGTTCGGGGCTCCAAATGTAGGCTGCCATATGGAGAGAGGACTTGCCTCTTCTTCCTCAAAAAGAGGGCCAAGTCGGGGAACTATCCGTATGCCCACCTTATACCCGAAACCATACATTCGCACCCTGCTGCAAATTGTGTCCCCTAATATAGTTCTATTCCTGTGAGGAGTAATTAGTATCAGGGCTTTAGGGCGTGATCCATGATCATTAAGAAGCGTTTCCTACCCCTAAGGGTCCAAGGACCCAATAATTCGGTCTCAGGGCCCAAACGCCATTGATATTATAGTATTTGGACCCTAAAGCCCTAGTATTTGGGTCCTTGGACCCTTAAGGTACCATTGAAAGCTCGAATATAGGTACCTAAGGGTTAACCCTTAGCAGGGGTCCTAAGTCTCACGTAGAATCCATATGGCAGGTTATAGACAGAAGCTGTCCAGACCAAATAATATCTTTCCCAAAGGAAGAAAATGGTCAGTGTTCCGTTTTGCTTCTGCATGAGAGATAGGACCAAATAGGGACCTCCCATCCTGATTCTATGCCTTCTATGCCCTGACCCTGAGGGTCCAAGTACCTAATAATCATATACTTACCCAAAACCTGTACTATAATTCCTATCACCCCAAAACCCAAGTACCTAATTATTGGGTACTTGGACCCTCTGGGTGAGCCCAAAGCGCCAAACCGAACTTCCATGCGACGAGTCCGTACCTGGATGACTTGCAGCCTGCCTCCTCCCCTTTCCCAGGAGAAGCCCGGGATTGAACCGACTTCTTCTTATGTACTCATCGGGGTCTATGTTGGGCTAAGCAGTAGGACCCCAGTATAGACCCCACGTACTATGATGCTTATTCTGGGAATCCCACCCAAAATACCCCAATTTTCCAACCCCTAAGCCCTACATATCCCTATGCACCCCTACTATGTAACCCCTATAAAGCCTTTCAAAAGTACCCCTACAGAAGCCATGGGCCTCATCCCCTCGCTAACAGGTCGTTCCCAATTAGTCTCGCAGCAATTCGCAGATTATGATGTGGGAGCCCTAAGCCCTATAAGCCTTAAACACACTAGGCTTAGGGTTTAGGTTAACACACAGAGTCCGATACCCCTTTACGAAGGACTATGCCCTGAAGCATGCGAATGTTCCCAGTATCATTCAGGCTGTGCTCCTTTAAAGGCTATAACCGTATACGCTACATCCTATATGGTGGTTTCCCAAAATTAGGGGGTCCCAATAATAAGGACTGTAGTGTTTTGGGGTCTATATTGGGGTCCCCCAATTTAGGGAAAGTACCATATATCAACACTAAACCCTAAACTCATGTAGGGTTAACGTGTATTGCGCCTCTCGGAAACCAAGCGCGAAGCCCTAATCCAAAGCTTTAAGACAGCGCCAGCACCAGCAAGCTTAGTTTCGCAGCTGTTTCCAGAGTGTTGCTCTGAAGAAGTAGTTTGACACCTATGGGGCCAAAGTGCCCCTCCTGAACCTGTATACCTAAACCCGAGCCGCACACAGTTCTACCTAAGCCATACCGAAACCCTAGCATAGCCATTGCCCCTGCAAAAGCATTGTTCACCCAAGTCACTTGGTTTCACCCCGTTTGAGCCCCAGCACCCTAAACATTGAGCCCGGAGTCCTATGAGCCCTACCTGGACCCTAAAAGTATGTAAAATAATGGCCTTTATGGCCATTATTATGGGTTTAGGGCTATTATTTTACATACTTTTGGGGTTTAGGTAGATACCAAACAACCCAACACATAAACCCTAAACCCCCAACCCTGAAACCCGAATAAAACCCTGGACCTTGAACCCTAGCCCAAAATCTAAATCCACAAGCCCCACTCCCCAATCCCCAAGCCAACCTAAACCTAAACCCCAAGAGCTCCTGGAATCATGGGCTGCATGGGCCGATCCTTGATTTACTCCACGCTGATTATCGCCCTACGTGCGGACACGCAACGTGGCAATGATTCCCATTTGGGCTTTTGATAGGGGATCAAAAAAAAGATTGTATTTTGGGGTCTAGGGTTTAGGGTCTAAACTCTGTATGGCTCATTTGAAGGGTCAGATGCTTTGGAGTCTAGGTTTATTCCCATCCCTTTACGAGAATGTTATTATAGCGTATCCCTAAGGAGCTGTTGAAAAGGTGACAGGAGTTTTACATGTCTAAGGAGATACAAGTTTAGGGTTTAAGGTCGGGTTAAGGTTTTAAGGGTGGCCGGTGACAAGTGGGTAGACAATCTAGCTATGCCCATTCTTCCCGAATCTTCCCTGGTGCTACTCAAGCCCGCCTTAAGTTCTCCCTGCACCTCCCCTCCTTGAACAGCCCCATTTTAGTCACTGTGCAGATAACCCTAAAACCTAACCCTAAACCCTAAACCCTATAACCCTATAACCCCTAAACCCCTAAAGTCCTAAAACCCTAAAAGCCTTATCCCCCCGAGTTGATGGATTGGGGTTCTATTGGGGTTATATTGGGGTTAAATTGGGATAATGGAAAATAAAATGGAAACTACTATAATATGGGGAGGTATCGGCGAAGCGTCCTCAGACATCTCTAATGTACCTTCTCCTGACTCGGCCTGGTACATAGAAAAAGAATTGCAAGCAATGTCGAATGGACCTGCAGCTTCTGAACAATGCAATCCAGGATGGACGATCCCCAAGCAGCAGCAAAATTGCCCCAACTCTAGTGGAACCAAAGCAAGACTCTAATGTAATAGCCAAAATTTCAGAACGCCAGCCGTCAATGACAGAAAGTTCCAAAATGTACAGCCGCACCACCCGATGCTTCGGCAATGGAGCAGGGGATAGGGTCATGAACGTTTGTGGACTTGAGCATGGGCTCTTATTGTGTTTCATTCATGCATGCGCGTGTATAGAGCGTCCCGCGCGAATACGCTTCGGACATTCAACGGACAAGGAAGCGATGTAACTTTTTGGAGTGTGAGGCTACCCTTTCGTTGCGGTTTTGGGCGTAGATTATGTAGGGACGCTTCAGGGTTCAGGCTTGAAGATTTATGGTTTACAGTTCAATGTTTTTGGGGGATTTTGGCTTAATCAAGAGACTTAAGATCTTTTCGCCCAAGGAGTACTACAGCGTCTTTGGGATTTCTTGAAGAAAAGGTTGGCAATGTACCGCACAAGGACTTTCAAATATAAATATCTCTACATTGTTGGCAGCTTTCAGAGCCTACCACGAGGAATTCGGAAATGCTGACTCCTAAACCAGATCTGCGCAAATGGCCCAACACCAAAACACCTCAAACCTTAAACCCTAAACCAACACTCTCCCAAAAAAACGAAGAGGGCCTCGCAAAGACTTCCATCCTTGAAGCACACCAGCTACTGTCCAAACTCCTTAAAAGGGGGGGGGGGGTGCATGTTAATAGGGATTACATAGGGTTTAGGGGGGTTATATGGGTTATTATATAGGGGACGACTATAGGGGATACTAAGAGGGATACTAGGAGTTTAGGAGTTTAGACCATGAAGTACATCAGTTTTATTTGGGTACTGCCCCCCTCAGTAACAGTTGGATAAGAATTGTAATATGGTTACATATAGCCCTTAATAGGGCCCCTAATACAGACTGTTACTGGGTGGGGGCAGTACCCTAGCTTTTATGTTTTGTAGGGGAGGGTCAGGTGTATGGCTTCAGGTCGCTACCTTGACCCTGGACTCCTTTTGGGCTCCAAACCCTAAGGGTCCAAGGACCCAAAGAATCCCTTTAAAGGGGTTATAGGGGGATATATGAGGACTATATAAGGGTCCAAGGACCCAAATAATAGGGTTTTAGGGTTCAAATACTATAATAGTAATGGTATTTGGGCCCTAAAACCCTGTTATTTGGGTCCTTGGACCCTGAGGGAAATTGTCAGCACTTCTGACATCTTCTAAAACCCTAGATAGGTGCGCGTTGAGAGCCCGGAATCCATACTAGAACCTCAAAAAACCTTTCTTGTTGTTAAGGCAAATACATCTACACTCTAAACTCTAAACCCACAACCACTGGCTATTCCTCAGGTCGCAACGGGCCGCAACCCCCAAGATTGAATTTGCACGGCCTACAGCGAGGGGCCCCTAAGTAACTTGGGTTATATGTAGCTTATAGTGGGGTTAATTATAGTAATTAGTCCTATAGTTTATACTTCAGGGCTCAGGGTTTAGCGTGTATAACCTGTGTAAGTATTGTTATCTAACTAGGGGGGACCACGCTGTAACCCCAAATCCCAACCCCCGACGCCGACTCTCAAGCCTTGATACCAAACCATGAACCCAAATGAGCAATAGCCCTAACTCCTTAAAGGGGATTATACCTGGACCCCCCAAGTACCCTTCATTGGGATTGATGTAGGACCTATCTGGGTGTACTTAGGTTCTATAGTCTATAGAGGCTACTTGGGGGTCTAGGTAGGGGACTATTACAGGCGTCACTGAGGGGGATACTACGGGTTTATAGAGTATACCCCAAAGGGGCATTTCTGAAATAGGGATCCCCCTTATATGCCGCACAAGACTGTTATTGTACGACCCCACCCTAAACGTTGACACCTATTTCTTGAAACCCCGTAACCCAAAGGGTGTATGCGGCTTCAAAAGAGGCTGTCTGCATGATATGATAACTTTTCGGTCAGTACCGACCCCAAACCCTAAGCCCTGAACCCTCAGCCCTACAAAGCCTAATCCCTAGAACCCCTAAACCCTAAACCCAAAGCCCTAATTCCCAACCCTAAGCCCTCCTAAATCCTGAAAGGCGGGCCTTTGTCCGATGGATAGAACCCTCAGGGTCTGATGTGCAGGCGACTCGCGCCTTGACAGTCAGAGGGGTTTAGGGTTTAGGATTTAGGGTCTGCACTCCCCCAAACTAACATGGAAACCCATATAGTACCCTTTTAGAGGAACTGTCGTCTTTATAGTGCCCTTTTGGGGTTTCCATGTTAGTTTCCGGGAGTGTAGGGGTTTAGGGATTCGGGTTTAGGGATCAGGGCTTAGGGGTCAGGATTTAGGGTTTAGGGATTAGCATTTAGGGTTTCGGGATGGCTGCATGGCTACGTGGATGTCCGACATGCTGCTTTCCCCCTACTGGGTTGCTGTTGAGGAACTTGATTTGAGCTGCTATATTGGGAAACATGGGAAACCAGATTATTTACAATATAAGAGCAACCCAGCCTCCACTGATACTGCCTTTCTTGAGGGGCCTTTCTGGGCTTCCATGGAAACCGTAGCCTAAATCCTAAACCCTACACCCCAAACCTTGGCGACGAAATAGATGAGCCCTAAGAAAAGCTCATGGTCTACGTAGGGGGTACGGCGCACTAAAAGGCGAAGCGCCCACGTAGCACACCGTCCAAGCCATACACCTGCTAGGAAGCACTATTAATTAGGGTTTAAGGATTTAGGGGGTTCGGGGCTTAGGGTTTAGGTTTGGGTGTAGACTTTATCACAAAGTATAAAGGGTTCCATGCTGATTGTCTGCCTTGGTCCAAAGTAAACCTTGGTGTAGCGTGGAGGGCTTCATTGTCAAATCCTTACGTGAGCGACAATCAAAATTTCCAACCATTAGATCGTGTCTCGGGTGGACATGACTTTAGTGGCCGACACTGCAAACCTTGTAAAACAATAGGGGAGACAAAACAAAACGATAACCATGATGTAGCGAGCCGTGCTGCTTGAGACGTGTTGCGCAGTCAGTTTTGTGAAAAAGTCGAAATGCTGAAAAACGATAGGGGAAGCAATTAAAGACGATAACTCCAAGCCCATGTCCATTAGCCAGGTATGAATTTTGGCCGTAGCTCATGTGACTATTGTATGCAAACCCCGAGCATGCCCCATAACGTTCTCTTTGACCCAACCACATTTTTTTCTTGTTACGGACGCCCCTGTATGAGCTATAGTCTCAATTCCTGAAGGAGGGTTGTATAGGGGAGTCTATACGGGACTATTATGGGGTTTTAGGGGGATCCCAGAGTTTAGACAATAAACCCACCTTATCATATTAAGTATAACCCCATATAACCCGACTATATCCTGTTCAGACTATAACCCTCTACAACCTACTATATCCTGTTTAGACTAGAGCCCCACTATTTCCTTTTTTAGTTATAACCCCATATGAACCATAGTCTAAACTCCTTCAAAGGGGACTATATATAGGGGAGCATATAGGGAACTACTATAGGGGATAATAAGGGGGATACTAGGAGTTTAGACTATGGCTCGTATACCCCTATCATATCCTAACGCCCTATTCTACTCCCAGAGGCCGCTATATGTAAGAATTTCATCCTCGAAGGCTACTCAAACTCATACCCTTTGACTCCAAAATTTCGGGCTTGGTGTTTAAGGTTTAGGGTTTGGGGTTTAGGGTTTGCGTTTTGGGGTTTAGCGTTTGAGGTGTAGGGTGCTTCAGAAGCTTCTTCTTCTGTAAAGCTTCTAGATCACCGGGGCGCCAGGCCCGAAAGTCCTCCAAAGTTTAGGGTTTATAGCTTCAAAAGTTACTATAGAGTCTAAATCCTAAACCCCAAAGGTATGTAAAATAATAGCCCTACATAATAATAGCCATAAAGGCCATTATTCTACATACTTTCGTGGTCCAGGTAAATCCTAAACCCTGAACCTCTAAATCACAAGGCCCCGAAGCTCTGCATCCCGAAGCCCTGAGACCCCGAACTCTGAGCAGAGTGCCGCAGGAGGTACCTTCGGGTCCTTTGCTGCACTGCGCCTCTGTCAGAAATAGTTGTTTTTCTCCAGTGAAGTGGTTGCTGGAGAATTTTCAGGGTTTGGGATGGATCTAAACCCTACACCATAAGCCGCCTTATCCGCTGTGACTTACTGGCGATTTCCTTGTAAGCTCGAAGCTTTGACTTCTGCCAGCATGTTTGCCTATTTTTTGATAAGGTTGACAGGCGGCACATGGGACTGCACCCCAGATGCGAGATTCCAGGAATTGTTTAGATGGGTGTTTTTCACGTGGAGAGTACCGAATGATACCTCGCGCCCTAAGCCTTAAACCCTCTCTAAACCGTAAGCTCCAAACCCTAAACCCTCCCTAAACCCCAAGCCCTAACCCCCAACCCTTCCTAAACCTTAAACCCTGGCCCCTAAACCCTTCCTAAACCCCAAACCCAAATCTCCCAACCCTACTACCTAAACCCCAAAAGTATGTAAAATCATAGCCCTAAACGCATAATAATAGCCACAAAGGCTATTATGTTACACACTTTTGGGGTCCTAAACCCTAAACCCTAAACCCAATAAAACCCTAAACCCTAAACCCAAGAAAACCCTTAAATCTAGTAGTTTCCATCTTCTTTTCCATTATTTTCACATACTTTTGGGGTCCAGGTAGGTTCTGTCTTGAGCTTTGTGCGGGAAGGCTTGGACTTTGTGAGCCAAGGTTTGGGATCTCACTATGAAGGTCCAAAAGCCTTAGGGTTCAGGGGTTTTAGGGTTTGAAAGGTTTGAGGGTATAAGGGTTTTAGGGGTTTTAGGTTTTAGGGTGGTTTCTGGATACGATCGTCCCTAAGATGTAGAGTGACATTCTGTCCTGATTTTGATTATAGTCTTTTATGTGAGAATAGAACCTTACACCACGAAACAGTAACACCTGGAGCCACTAAACCCTAAACCTGGAGCCACCCCAAAAGTAACTTGGAAGCCGGGAAATCGCAGAAGCGAAGAGGTCCCCAAGCCTTTTCCGGAATGCCCGTTACATTTGGTTAGGAGGACAGCTTGGTCAGAGTACCTACTGTATTAGTATCTATTAGGGTTTAGGGTTTAGGGTTAGTATATTGGAGGGTAATGGAAATGAAATGGAAACTACTATGATTGATTAGGGTAGTATATATTGGGGTAACATAGGCACAATGGCAAAGAACATGGAAACTTTTATACAGGATTTACAGAACCCTAAGGGCCCAAGGACTCAAATGATGGGGTATCAGGCCCAGATTGTATAGTCTGCTGCAGTCCCATATAGCCCACGGTAGTACAGTAGTTTCAACGTTCTGTTCCATTCCTTCACCAGCATTAAAGTAACATCCTTGAACCCCAAACCCCATTAAACCCTCAGGACCACCCAGAGGTATGCAACGACCACAAGATTAGGGGACATTTTTCGGGGCCCGTGCTTCCAACCTCAAACAAACCACACCACACTGCGCTAAACCCTCAATCCCAAAATAAGACTGCAGGCAAGGTTTTCGCTTGGGTGCATGACGATCTTGAGAGTGCCTGGGCACCAAAAGGAAGCGGTATAAGCTTTAGAGTCTAGGTTTAGGGTTCAGAGTTCATTCCTTGGGGGTACCCCCTTGTAAAAAATCATTTTATTTTCAATCATCCCAATATAGCCCAATATATATCCTATAATCCTAACATAAGCCATTATAGTAGTTTCCATGTTCTTTTCCATTCCTCCTAAATCCCGTAAGTCTCCAAAACCCAGCAGTCCCCATATAACCCATTATCGTAGTTTCCATTCTAGTTGCCATTATACGCTTGGGCTTTGGGCTTAGGGTCGTTTGAGGGGCATGTCCAGGGTCCAGGGTTTGGGGTTTACCCTAAACCCTAAACCCTAAACCCTTTAGAGTTTAAGGTCAGATTGAGCTGTACTCTGGACCGCACTAGAGAGTAACATTCATCGTTGTCAGCGTCTCGTTGGATATGAGGTATGGTCTAAAAATTCCTTAAAGGGGGTTATATAGGGTTTAGGGTTTAGGGTAGGGGTTTCTATAGGCAGTATAATTGGGTTACTAAAGGGGATACTACGAGATTAGGTTATAGATCATACATGATTTTGTTTTGTTCGCCCGTAAAACACTTCTCTCTCCAAGGATGTTTTCAAACAACAGGAGTAATCCAGGGATGTGACTGATGTAACTGCATCTAAACATGCATTCACTTAAAGCTTACCTCAGCCCTATTGGAGAATGCAGAAGACTACAATCGTGTTGGGATGTATTCCTGGACCCCTGAGCTTGACAATCAAAGACTTCAACAGTCGTTATGTTAGAGGGGTTGGGTCCTGAAGTCCCTGCTGCCTAAACCCACCTGTAGGTGTAAACCCAATTACCTACAGCTCAATAGAAATAATCTTCCCAATCAATATGTATAACCCAGAAAGCTGTAGGTAATTGGAGTTAAAGGAAAATGGCTGCAAACGCCCATGACGCTTCCTTCCTCTGAGTTGCAAGCAGCCCAGGCGATGCAGACCGCATCAAAGTCTGCGTGCAAGCTTCTTCAGCTAGATTAGCTTTTCCAAAGATTACGGTATCAAAGTTGAACATACCTGCCATTTGACCAAGTATCAAAAAATGTAAACGTATACTTGTCAGTAGTATACCAGCAGAACCACTTCTCAAACCCTAAACCCTAAACCTTAACCCTAAAGGGAAGGCGTTTAGAGGTCCTACTGTGGTTGCGGTTGCAGGAAATCTTGCACCACCTCATGCCTCGTATACCCTAAGAATCAGACCCTGAAGGAAATACTATAATATGAATAATATTTGGGCCCTAAAACCATGTAATTTGGGTCCTTGGACCCTATTAGGGAGTGTATGTTGGGATCTTAAGTGCTGCAAGGTTTCCTCCATCAGCGGCAGGGCTTGGGGTTGGGGGATACTGATATTCTAGCTTTCTTGCTTCTACTACATGGATACGGAGGGCTGTCACAATTTCTGGTGCGTTTTCGGGGGCCCAGAAATACTTAGATTATTATGTAGAGGGCCACAACTGCCACGACTGGTGGGAGTTGTGTGATGGTTTTCTGAGTGGGTAGGCGTTCTTCGGTGCGGCAATAAATGGGGTTCCGATCTGGGGGTATCAGACACCCTAAGGGTCCAAGGACCCAAATAATAGGGTTTTAGGGCCCAAATGCCATTTAGATTATAGTATTTGGGCCCTAAAACCCTATTATTCGGGTCCTTGGACCCTTAGGGACAGAAATGCCGAAGCCGGTGTGCAAAGTTTAGGCCCTCCTGAAGAAAAGTCCCAAAGCTCTATAAACCCAAAGCCCTAAACCCGAAAAAAGCAAACATCGTGCACTTTGGGGACTAGAGGGGAATACTAGAAGGACCCCCCACCCTGTAATAGTGCTATATTTGGAGCTATAAGAGGACCCTAATATGATCACCATTATCTTTAAACGCTAAACCCTTGGGTTGTCAAAGCCTGCCTTGACCGGCTATACAAAGCCCAAGCTCCCTTAAGTAGGGAATATAGAAGGGTGTATAGGGGTCAGGGTTTAGGGTTTAAGGCTTAGGGCCTTTAGGGCCTTAGGACTTTAGAGTTAAGGGATGAGGGTTTCGGCTTTTGCAAACACATGACCCAAAACTGGAACAGTGACATGGAAACTGGGATCTGGACCGCATGCATACGGTAGGTCTCCAAAGCGTTGCTTTTTTGGGGTGGCTTTCCAGGTATGATTTTGGCCGGCCTTGACCATGATTTGATCCCCCGCCCGGAACCCTACATACATCCATCCAAAACAGCGCTCAGCGATTGGGAGGGTGAAGTAGGGGCCTAGACTAGATAATTTCCAATATCAGACTGAGGCCCACTTTTCAAGGTATCCGACACCACAGTTGTTCAGGGAATCTAGGGACTTAGTCTTGCAAAGTATCCCTGGACTAGCCTACCAATTCCCAGTTTCCACGTCAGCTCCTAGATTTGAATTTCCAATATCCCTATGTAACCTTACCCTGAACCCCAAGAAAGCCATATGAAATTGGAAATTATCTTCGCTTCTTCTATAACCTTCCCTAAGGGCCCAATTACCCAATATTTGGGTACTTCGGATTTGGGTGATGGTAATTTTAGTTTCGATTTTCGGTAAGTGTATGATTATTAGGTACTTGGACCCTTAGGGCTTTATGTATCCCATATTGGTAATCATGCTTCAGCACTGGGGTGAAGCACGTTGGCTTCATCAGCCGCTGTTTAGGGGGAATATGGAGGTTTAGGGCTTATAGGGTTTAGGGTTTAGGGTTTGAGCTACAGTCCGTGTTTCAAATTTTGTTCTGTACTGAATGCACGTTAGTCCTTATCTAAGGAAATTGATCTGGGACCATAGAAACCCGCCAAGGGGCCCCTATGTCCACCCTTAGTGGTGGTCCCTTGCTAAGCCTCGTGTTGACACTGGCACCTATGGGTCCTCCCCTTCTCCCATAATTCCGCAATTTGGATTATTTGGGAAAAGTCAAACGACTTCGAGCCAATTGAGGGGGAACCCTGGGCTTTGGAGTAGTTTGGGGGGGGGAGGGCGAACTCATCATCACTTGGAAGTTTAGCTGTATCATATCCCGGCGCATATTGCTTACATTTTTTAATCCTACATCGCCCTTTCTGCGAGTAGGTATTTGTTCCACATTTCGACCTCGCAAAACATGATTTTATGATCCCCATCATGGCGCTTGGAAACAGGACGTCGACATAATGATGAGACACCCGAATCTCTAGACCGGGAACCTTAAACTCCAATCCCTTGAATCCTCGTCATCCTCATCCCAAACCCTAAACCCTAAATCCGTCTAAAGCCCGAACCCCTGAACCCTAATCCTGAACCCACAAGGCCCAATTGCTAAAACCTCTAAACCCTAAACCCTGAACCCATAAGCCCTAAACCCCTCAAACGCAAACCCCTAAACCCTAAACTCCAAACCCTAAACGTAACCCTGAAACCCGAAAATGCTGAGGTAGAAAGCAGCAGCACTCCAGAGTCCCCTGGCCTAGGAACCGTAGGAGATGGGGTCTAGGGCCTTTAGGGTTTTGGGTTTAGGGTCTAGTTGTTTAGGTTCAGGGCTTAGGATCTAGGGGTCAGGGATTAAGGGTTTGGATGGAGGGGGCAGGTTTAGGTTCAGGGCTTAGGATCTAGGGGTCAGGGGTTAAGGGTTTGGATGGAGGGCGCAGTGACGATGGCTGCGGAGTGTTTAGGGTTTTAGGGTTAAGGGTTTAGGGTTAAGGGTTTAGGGGTTTAGGGTTTAGGACCAAAAATCCTGCATGACCTTAATATACTATAGTACCATAATTCCCACGGTATAAGGTATTTAGGGTCA